>LGRX02028933.1:0-23694 GCA_001247695.2 Cymbomonas tetramitiformis | reverse complement strand
CGATGCGCGATGCGACGCGGTGCGACGCGAGATGCGTCGAACCAAATCGAAATCGCGCGGGGGGTGTATCGGGGGTGCGCGCGGGGGTGGCGGAGGGGTCGTCGATCCGTCCCGTGTGACTTACCAACCCACCGAGCGATTTTAGTATATAACTAGCCTCGGAACCAAAGGGGGGGCCCCCCCTCTATGCCACGTGGCGTGCGATGGCGTGTGACACGTCGTCGTTAGTATCCATATTTAACACATGACATTGATCTTCCATATTTAACACATTACATCGATCTTCCATATTTAACACATTACCTTGATCTTCCATATCTTACACATTACATCGATCTTCCATATTTAACAGATCACACTGATCATCCATATCTAACATATTACACTGATCTCCCATATTTAACAGATTATCTTGATCTTCCATATCTAACACATTACACTGATCCTTCATATTTAACACATCACATTGATCTTCCATATTTAACACATCACACCGATCTTCC
The DNA here is from genome assembly GCA_001247695.2 of Cymbomonas tetramitiformis. Lineage (NCBI taxonomy): Eukaryota > Viridiplantae > Chlorophyta > Pyramimonadophyceae > Pyramimonadales > Pyramimonadaceae > Cymbomonas > Cymbomonas tetramitiformis. The sequence goes on along the minus strand of LGRX02028933.1, from coordinate 23,191 downwards.
ATATTTAACACATCACACCGATATTCCATATTTAACACATCACACTGATCTTCCATATTTAACAAATCACATCGATCTTCCATATTTAACACATCACACTGATCTTCCATATTTAACACATAACAACAATCTTCCATATTTAACACATAACAACAATCTGCCATATTTAACACATCACATTAGCATTCCATATTTAACACATGACATCGATCCTCCTTATTTAATATATAACATTGATGTTTCGAAATGTGAAATCGAAAAAAAAAATTGAAATCAGAAATCGAAAATGAAAAATGAAAATCTGAAATCGAAAATGAAAGAATCGAAATCTGAAATCGAAAATGAAAATCGAATCTGAGGTTATATATTAGTGCGTGCCCTCGATGGGTGTCCAAAAACATCGGTGGTCTAGTGGTTATAATGCATGACCCTAGCTCGAACGACCTGGGTTCAAATCCCGGTCGCGTAGAAATCGAAAATTCGATGCGCGATGCATCGCGATGCGATGCGATCGCGATGCGTCGAATTAAATCGAAATCGCGCGGGGGGGGTGTCTCGGGGGTGCGCGCGGGGGTGGCGGAGGGGTCGTCGATCCGTCCCGTGTGACTTACTTACTTACTTACCAACCGAGCGATTTTATAATATAACTAGCCTCGAAACCAAAGGGGGGGCGGGGGGCTGCCGATAACATGCGATGGCATGTGACACGTCGTCGTTAGTATCCATATTTAACACATGACATTGGTCTTCCATATTTAACACATTACACCGATCTTCCATAATTAACACATTACCTTGATCTTCCATATCTTACACATTACACCGATCTTCCATATCTAACACATTACATTATTCTTCCATACCTAACACATTACACTGATCTTCCATATTTAACATATCACACTGATCTTCCATATTTAACACATTACACAAATCTTCCATATTTAACACATTATCTTGATCTTCCATATCTTACACATCACACCGATCTTCCATATTTAACACATCACACTGATCTCCCATATCTAACACATCACACCGATCTTCCATATTTAACACATTACATTATTCTTCCATATTTAACACATTACACTGATCTTCCATATTTAACACATCACACTAATCTTCCATATTTGACACATCACACCGATCTTCCATATTTAACACATCACACCGATCTTCTATATTTAACACATCACATTGCTCTTCCATATTTAACACATCACACCGATCTTCCATATTTAACAAATCACACTGATCTTCCATATTTAACAAATCACATCGATCTTCAATATTTAACACATCACACTGATATTCCATATTTTACACATAACAACAATCTTCCATATTTAACACATAACAACAATCTGCCATATTTAACACATCCCACTGATCTTCCATATTTAACACATCACATTAGCATTCCATATTTAACACATGACATCGATCCTCCTTATTTAATATATAACATTGATGTTTCGAAATCTGAAATCGAAAAAAAAAATTGAAATCAGAAATCGAAAATGAAAAATGAAAATCTGAAATCGAAAATGAAAGAATCGAAATCTGAAATCGAAAATGAAAATCGAATCTGAGGTTATTGGGGAAAAAATCGGAGATGAAATCGAAGATTCCCCCTCTTTTGAAAAATCGGGAAAAAATTCAGTGCTTGTTAACAGTGCAGAGGGTTGACGCCCAAATCGTAGGCTGTACACGACAACGTATGCTGTATTCAATTGAAGCCCGAGTGTATTGTAAATAAAAGTTTTGGAATAATTTTGCATATATAAATTAGGTCCTCATTCTTGCCAAAACCAGAAATGCTTGCAAGGACGGATGAAATTCAGTGCTTGTTAACAGTGCAGAGGGTTGACGCCCAAATCGTAGGCTGTACACGACAACGTATGCTGTTTGCTGTATTCAATTGAAGCCCGAGTGTATTGTAAATAAAAATTTTGGAATAATTTTGCATATATAAATTAAGTCCTCATTCTTGCCAAAACCAGAAATGCTTGCAAGGACGGATGAAATTCAGTGCCTTTTAACAGTGCAGAGGTTGACGCCCAAATCGTAGGCTGTACACGACAACGTATGCTGTATCCATATTATATCAATTGAAGCGCGTTGTGACTACGTGACACAGCACATATTTTACTAATGATTTCACACTGCGACAATAATATAATTCCGGTCATCAGTGGATAATGAAAAATATTGGGGAAAAAATCGGAGATGGAATCGAAGATCCCCCTCTTTTGAAAAATCGGGAAATATAATTCAGTGGCTCTTAACACTGTGTCATTGTCGAATTCCCCTTAACAGTGCGAAAAAATGAAGCCAGACACTGTGACACTGTACGCTGTATACGATTTCTGTCTCAGTTTTTTTTACGTCTTCATTCTTCAAATCTGAGAAATGTGTGAACGGATTCCGAAAATTCAGTGGCTCTTAACACTGTGTCATTGTCGAATTCCCCTTAACAGTGCGAAAAAATGAAGCCAGACACTGTGACACTGTACGCTGTATACGATTTCTGTCTCAGTTTTTTTTACGTCTTCATTCTTCAAATCTGAGAAATGTGTGAACGGATTCCGAAAATTCAGTGGCTCTTAACACTGTGTCATTGTCGAATTCCCCTTAACAGTGCGAAAAAATGAAGCCAGAATCGTAGGCTGTACACTGTACGCTGTACACGACACAGAGTAGAGCTGTGACACACGACACAGTGAGCTGTGACACACGACTCAGTGTGTCACTGTACACACGACACGACACGACACGACACGACACGACACGACACGACACGACACGACACGACACGACAGTATAAATAAGCCCGGTATAATAATAGGCCCGGTCGATCTCAAGGATGAGATCTCCACTAGGCCATCTGACAATTCAATCGGTTCAATATATATTTTTCATTAGTTATTGGTTTGGCGGTTGTTATGCACGGCGGTATGATTTGCGATGTAAGACATTATATATGTATATGGTTAGATATGATATATTATGTCGACGGCGTACATGAAATATACGCTAGTTACAAATATAGGATGACGGAGCAAGGTTTGGATGTCCAAGCTGCTGCTGCGTCTGCTGCTAGCCTACGTCTGTGTGTATAAATGTATGATTATAGTTTTTTTGTTTTTGGGACACGATGTTTATAGTTTTAATTTAAATTCAAGACGTTTAAATTTTTTTGAAATCCGTTCGCGCGTTAAATTTGCAACGGTTATCGCGGGCGATTGCGGATTGCGCATTGCAATACATAGCCGCCGCAACTTATCTTCAGAGTTCATTACTTTAACGTGCGCCCCTTCCCTGCGTAGCTGCTGTGTGTTTGCATTCTTGTGTGGACAATATGCTTGTTTTTTTCTTCCTATTTTTTCTTTTGTTGGCACACACTTCCAGTAAGTTTTGCGCGATGTTCTGGGTGCTTGGTCTGTTGTTGCTATCAGTACAATTTCTGACTTTAACAAAAGGTGCCTTGCGTTGAGGTTTGTTTCGCGAACAAATGCAGCGTTAACGATGCGATGCTTGGCACGCAGGCTAGTTTGGGCACTCAAGCACTCGTCTGCCAAGAAAGACAATAAGGAGGCCGTAACTTTTCCAAGTATTTTCCCCGACTGACTCCATTTCCTTAAAGTCTTGCTCGCGATGGAGTGCCGAGATGCGAGGACGCCCAATTCCTGGTTATATTTTTTTTTCCTGTTATGATTCGTGGTTATTACATGTGTTTGTGATGGTGACCTTTTCTGGTTTGAAGTGTTTGTGTTTCAGAGTATACAATAATTACCGGTAAGATAGCGGCATTCTGACGGAGAAGTTCCAAGTAGCTTAGATCGAGGTCGTGACAAAGGTCCTCTGCCCATCGCCTTCGCCTCAGTTTTTTGTATCTACCACGTTATGCGCCAACCAACCAGCTGTTGCACTGCAGGGAGTCTTGAAGACGTTGAGGGATCTCTGTCATGCAGGGGTGCCCAACATCGTGCTGGCAATCAGCCATTGCGCACCCGCAAGATGTAACGTAGATTTCCCAGCAGCGTGCTGGTTCTGAGCCATTGCGCATTCGCAGGATGCGCAACACTGTGCTGACGAAAAGCGATCTTTGGCCTGCAGTTGTGCTGAGCAGCGTGCTGGCATTTAGCTATTGCGCATTCGCAGGATGCTCAACATTGTGCTGACCAGAGCGATCCCTGGCATGCAGGGGTGCCCAGCAGCGTGCTGGCACTGAGCCATTGCGCATCCTGCAATTCAGCAGTTGCCTTTCGTGCTAACGGCACTAATGCTCTTTGTGACACACTTTTCTTAAAGTTTGCACCCAACCCGGTCAGATTGGGCGCAGTCAGATTCCGGGATGGTCTTTTCGTCTGGATGTTGCGTCACTTTTGAGCTTAACTAAGTGATTGTTTCTTTGTTAAAGGGCAAACCGGGACATTCCTGGCTTGCGCCCCACGCTGATGGCGTGTTCGCTTTCATCGAGTCGCTTCATTTGGATTGTTGCATAGCTGCCAATCTTAGTCCATGGCCTGCAGTGGTCGGCGCGTTAGGCTGCAGCTTAAACGGGCGGTTGGAGTTCTGCACTCGACGTGTGTCAGCACCAACCCATGGCCAGGATGTATGTTGCCCATGCATGTGAACGGATCTTGAAAGTGTTTTGTTTTCGGGCTTGGTTCAGGGATATATCAGTGACCGAAGCTTAGGTGCAGAGTGTGGCTGCTTCCCTCGGTGAGTGCCTTGCCGTGTGTACTTCATTCCCTGTGTGCCAGGCACAAAGTGTGGTCGCTTCATTCGTCGCACACCTTGATGCACGTTTTTGAATTGCAAGCTCTTTCTTGCATCTGCCGAGCTCTGCCTCGTGGTTATTTTTGGCTGCGTGGCAAGCTAGAATTGTAGGGGAAGGGCGCGCCATAGCTATCTGCTGAGTGGGAGGGGGAGGGTACGCCATAGCTATCTGCCGAATTGGAGGGGGAGGGCGTGCTATAGATATATGTGGAGTGGGAGGGGGAGGGCGAGCCATAGTTATTTGCTGAGTTGGAGGGGGAGGCTGCGTTATAGCTAGTTTTCGAGTGGGAGTGGGAGGGCGCGTTATAGCTATCTTTTGATTGGCAAGGGGAGGGCGCGTCATAGCTATTGCCGAGTGGGAGGGGGAGGGCGTGCATAGCTATTTGACGAATTGTAGGGGAAGGGTGCGTTATAGCTATTTGCTGAGTGGGAGGAGGAGGGAATGCCATAGCTATCTGCTGAATTGGAAGGGAAGGGCGTGCCATAGATATATGTTGAGTGGGAGGGGGAGGGTGCGCCACAACTATCTGTTGAGTGGGAAGGGGAGGGTGCGCCATAGCTTTCTGCCGAGTTGGACGAGGAGGGCGTGCCACAAAAATATATGGGGAGTGGGAGGGGGAGGGCGAGCCATAAATATTTGTCGAGTGGCAGAGGGAGGCTGCGTCATAGCTATCTGTCGATTTGGAGTGGGAGGGCGCGCCATAGCTATTTGACGAATTGTAGGGTAAGGGCGCGCCATAGTTATTTGCTGAGTGGGAGAGGGAGGGTACGCCATAGCTATCCCGGAGTGGGGGGGTAGGGCGTGCCATAGATATATGTGGAGTGGGAGGGGGAGAGTGCGCCACAGCTATCAGCTGAGTGGGAAGGGGAGGGTGCGCCATAGTTTTCTGCTGAATTGGAGGGAGAGGGCGTGCCATAGCTATCTGCGGAGTGGGAGAAGGAGGGTGCGCTACGGCTATTTGCTGAGTGGGAGGGGAAGGGTGCTCCATAGCTATTTGTCGATGGGGGAGGGCGCGCCATAGCTATCTGCTGAATGGCAAGGGGAAAGTGCGCCATATCTATCTGCGGAGTGGGAGGTGGAGGGCGCGCCATAGCTATCTGCCTAGTGGGAGAGGGAGGGCGCGCCATAGCTATTTGTTGAGTTGGAAGGAAGGGAACGCCATAGCTATTCGCCAAGTGCGAAGGGGAGGGCGCGCCATAGCTATATGCCGAGTGGCAGGGGGATCGCGAGCCATAGTTATTTGCTGAGTTGGAGGGGTAGGCTGCGTTATAGCTATCTGTCAAATGGGAGTGGGAGGGCGCGTTATAGCTATTTGTTGAATGGGAGGGGGAGCGTGCGTCATAGCTATTGCCGTGTGGGAGGGGGAGGGGGCCATAGCAATCTGACGAATTGTAGGGGGAGGGCGCGCCATAGCTATCTGCTGAGTGGGAGGGTGAGGGAACGCAATAGCTATCTGCTGAATTGGAGGGGGAGGGCGTGCCATAGATATATGTGGAGTGGGAGGTGGAGGGTGCGCCATGGCTATTTGCTGAGTGGGAGGGGAAGGGCGCGCCATAGCTATTTTCCGAGTGGGAGGAAGAGGGTGCGCCATAGTTATTTGCCGAGTGGGAAGAAGAGGGCGCGCCATAGCTATCTGCCGAATTGGAGGGCAAGGGCGCGCCATAGATATCTGCTGAGCGGGAAGGGGAGGGCGCGCCATAGCTATCTGCCGAATTGGAGAGGGAGGGCGTGCCATAGCTATCTGCAGAATGGGAGTGGAAGGGCGCGCCATAGCCATTTGTCGTGTGGGAGGAAGAGGGTTACCATTCATCACTGCGCTGGGAATAGTTCCCCCAGCTGTATGCGGTTGCCACCCATCACTGCGCTAGGAATAGCTTTCCCAACTGTATGCAGCTGGCACCCATCACTGCGTTTGGAATAGCCCCCCCAGCGGTATGCAGCTGCCACCCATCACTGCGCTGGGAATAGTCCCCCCAGCTGTATGCGGTTGCCACCCATCACTGCGCTGGGCATAGCCCCCCCAGCTGTATGCGGCTGCCACCCATCACTGCGTCGGGAATAGCCCTTCTAGCTGTATGCGGCTGCCACCCATAACTGCGCTGGGAATAGCTTCCCCAGCGTAATGCGGCTGCCACCCATCACTGCGCTGTGAATAGCCCCACCAGCTGTATGAAGCTGCCACCCATCACTGCTCTGGGAATAGCTTCCCCAGTTGTATGCGGCTGCCACCCATCACTGCGCTTGGAATAGCTCCCCCAGCTGTATGCGGCTGCCACCCATCTCTGCGCTGGGAATAGCCCCCCTAGCTGTATGCGGCTGCCACCCATCACTGCGCTGGGAATAGCCCCCCCAGCTGTATGCGGTTGCCACCCATCACTGTGCTGGGAATAGCCCCCTTCAGATGTATGCAGCTGCCACCCATCACTGCGCTGGGAATAGCCCCCCCAGCTGTATGCGGCTGTCACCCATCACTGCGCTGGGAATAATCGTTGCGCATTCGCACGATGCGCAACACTGTGCTGACGCTGAGCGATCCCTGGCATGCACGGGTGCCCAGCAGCGTGCTGGCACTGAGTAGTTGCGCACTTGCAGGATGCGCAACACGGTGCTGACGCTGAGCGACTTTGCCATGCAGGGGTGCCTAGCAGCTTGCTGGCATTGAGCCGTTGCTCTTTGCAGGATGCGAAACACTGTGTTGATGCAAAGCGATCTCTGGCATGTAGGGGTGCCCAGCAGCGTGCTGGCATTGAGCAATTGGGCACTCGCAGGATGCGTTACACCGTGTTGACACGGAGCAATCCCTGGCATGCAAGGGTGTCTAGCAGCGCGTGGCACTGAGCCATTGCGCATTTGCAGGATGCGCAACACCGTGCTGACGTAGAGCGATCAGACGGCATTGCATTCATGCAGGCCCTTGGATTCCAAATACATCAAAAACAAGTGTCACTTTACACGAGAACAGTGGCCACTGGTCAGGGCACTGAGTCGTGGTAGGGGGTGCTGTCACATTATGGTTCCGTGCGCACTTTTACATTCTCTCAGGTTCTAATGTTGGCGATGTTGGCGTATTGTATACATGGTTCAGATCACATGAAGCATGCTCTTTTGGCAAGTTTCCATGTTTGCGATATACCAATGTTGCGAACGTGTTCCAATGACAAATCACAGTTCTACTTTCATTATCAAATTTGCTGTGTGTTTGACAAGCCTCTCACTGTTGACTCACTGTCTCCTGTGTGTGCAATGAGCACCTTTCATGTCGTTTTCTCTCATCTTGTAGCAAAGTCTGCATTGTGTGCGAAATGACCTCCTCACACGTCGCCTTTTTTCATCTTGTGCCCAAGTCTGCTCTCTGTGCGCAATGATCACTTCACACATCGCCTGCTTTCATTATGTGCCCAAGTCTGCTCTGTGTGCGTGATGAGCACCTCACATGTCGCCCTCTTTCATCTGGTGGCCAAGTCTGCTTCGTGTGCGCAATGATGACCTCACATGTTGCCCTTTTTCATTTTGTAGCTAAGTCTGCTCTGTGTACACGATGACCTCCTTACACGTTGCCTCCTTTCATTTGTTGCCCAAGTCTGCTCTGTGTGCGCAATGACCACCTCATATATTGCCCGCTTACATTATGTGCCCAAGTCTGCTCTGTGTGCGTGATGAGCAGTTCATATGTAGCCCTCTTTCATCTGGTGTCCAAGTCTGCTTTGTGTGCGCAATGACGACCTCACATGTTGCCCTTTTTCTATTTTGTAGGCAAATATGCTGTGTGTGCGCAATGACCACTTCACACGTTGCTTTCTTTCATTTCGTGGCCAAGTTTGCTTTGTGTGCGTAATGAGCACGTCACACGTCGTTTTTTTTCATTTTGTGGCCAAGCCTTCTATGTGTGCGATAACCACCTTACAAGTCGCTTTTTTTTATCTGGTGGCCAAGGTCTGCTTTGTGTTTGAGAGGACCACCTCACACGTCGCCTTCTTTCATCTTATGGCCAAGTGTGCATGGTGTGCGCGATGACCACTTCACACGTTGCCCTCTTTCATCTTGTGTTTAGGTGTTGGCCAGAATTGCATGCACGCCACGTTTTGATAATTTTCTCTTCGAGCATTTGGTGTATACAATCTAACTGGAATATGTTGGTTGTAATTGCAGACAATAGAATATGGAGGAAAGCAATCTTGGCGCCGACAAATGGGAAATATTGAAGGTAATAGTGTGTAGTGTTTAGTATGTTTCAAATATGTAGTGTTTAGTAATGTAGGTAATAGTGTTTAGTTTTTGTTTCATGTTAGTTTGATAGTAATATGTATGGTATTGATTAACCGTGATATATAGTATTTCTTAAAATTGAAATCGCGATAACTCATTCGGTCGATCGGACATAACCAAAAGATCTAATGGCTGTAACCTTTCCACCTCGATACTTGACCGTGTTACCTCTTGGGGTGATATGCGAAGGTTGACGGTGTGAAAGACCAGTCGGATCTTTTTGGTGAATTTATATGTTAAAGTTGAAACCGCGATAACTCATTTGGTCGATCGGACATAGCCAAAAGATTTAAAGGCTATAACTTTTCCACCTCGATACTTGACCGTGTTATCTCATGGGGTGATATGTGAAAGTTGACGGTGTGAGAGGTTAGTCAGATCTTGTTGGTTAATTTTTTAGGTATGTATTTACTGGTTATTTAGTGTTCGTTATTTTGTGCAAAAATCTGTTATGGTGTAAATGCTTTTCAAAAAATATGCTTTTCACACTGATTGTGTGTCGATGCTTTTGTGCTGGTAATTCTATTGCAAGATATATAACTTGTAGGGAAAAAACTGGCAATTGAATTTTCGTTGTAAATTAGTGCTTATTTGTATTATAAATTGATCGTGGGGCTGCAGGGTATGTCCATTGCCGCAAAGAATGTTGGTTTGTTTGGGTCACCTGTGGAGATCTCAGCCATGGATTGTATGGTACCTCCTGATGTTGGGTTAAGGCGCGGGCTGAGATCTTCCAAGACCACACAACTGTTCGTGAAGGCGGAGTTCAAAGCCAGGAAAGACATTGGTGGTGCGAAAACTGCATTAGCTTTTTTACGTGCAGTGAGTGAACGGGTTGAATATGAAAATATTGCAATGCTTGAGGAAGAGGAGGCGCCTACATACGGGATGAGTTGCTTCACAATGTTGAATAAATCCACGAAGATGGTCAATGAAGAATTGCCATCCCCGTATCGCCTACTGTTGGTTGATATCGTGGGTAGAATATGCATCGACATTTTGACTCAAGGGTGTGAGAAAATGGACGCATTGGCTAAAGTGAATCAGTCCGCAGCCAACTCGAATGCGCTGAATCCATTCAGTGCTTTGCATGCATCTATCCCGGAGGACATTTCCATTGACTTCGAGCACATCTTCATCAATAAGTTTGTTGCAAACAAAGATTATTTTCCTAAACTGGATATGCATCTGGATACTGGTGGTGATTATTCAGTATGTATCACACTTAGAGATGACAGTCATTCCACAGGTTTTGTCTCAGTTATGGGAAAAGAGCAAGAAAGCCAAGTGTATAGCTTTAAAAGGCTTGCAAGTGGTTCAATCACTTTATTCTCTCAGAATGTTAGACACACTGCAAGAGAATTGGTGCGAGGTACACGTGTAGTCTTGGTAGCTTTTTTTAGATTAGCTGATTGATTTGTTCGTAAATTATTTGGACCTGTATGATAATATACACTTGGAGCATTTCAGAATCAATTGTTTTTAAGTTATTTATTATTTTCATTGCGTGAAATAATTGATTATTGTGCTGCATATTCTAATGCATACGTATTTTTCTACGGAATATTACATTTTGTTTACAAACGATATATCAATAATATTCAATTATTCATTAACTTTCAAAACTCCAACAATAGGAAAGTTGCGGAGCAAGCGGATGAAGAGGATATGCAGCTCCTTCACAATCTCCCCATGTGTACTGGCGCGTGCATGATTATTACTTAGAATTGTTGCATCGCTCATAATTTGGTCAATGGCACGATGGTATTGGTTCATAATATCATCTGCAATGCTCATTGGTTTGCAGTGGCAGTGTTTTTATTGGTGATGCAACATTCTTTGTCACGAGATAATTACTATAGGCCTTCTTTCTTGGAGCATGTAGAAAATGTGCTTTGTGGAAGGATGAGGGCAGCTGATTGCATCTGATAGCAATGTGCTTTGTGGGAGGATGAAGGCGGTTTATTGCATTTGATAGCGTTGTTCTTTGTGAAAGGATGCGGGAGTGCGGCTGGCTGCATTTGATAGCGATGTGTTTTGTTGGAGGATAAGGGCGGCTAATTTCACCTGATAGCGGTGTACTTTGTGGGAAGATGAAGGAGGGTGGCAAACACAATCTCTCCAAATCTAATTCAGTTGAGGTTAGGGGTGGAGAAGGAAGGTGAAGCAAGTTTTGAGGTGTAGGGGTTGAACCATATGGTGCAGCTCCTCGATGATGAAGAAAGATGGATCGAAATATTGCAAATACAATCTCTCCAAGTCTAATTCAGTTGAGGTTAAAGGCGAAGAAGGTGGTTGAAGCAAGTTTGGAGTGTAGGGGTTGCACCATATGGTGCAGTTCTTTGGTGATGAAGAAAGATGGATCGATATTATTCAAATACAATCTCCGCAAGTCTAATTCAGTTGAAGCTAAATGTGGAAAACATTAAGAACCAAGCAGCCTTGATAGAGTTACCAATTATTGTTATTCATGACAAACTGATATTGTTCGAAATACGGTGAACGCTCCATATCACTATTATCGACTGTATATCTAATTGGTCTTGGAATTTTATTTCTCGGAATCTTTTTATATTCAACTACGATCCAAAAATTGAAGATGTGAAGAGACATTCTGTGTTGAAGTCGGTATCCCTGTGAGTCAAATCTTGGGGCAACTGACAGCCAATTCCACATTACAAATATAGCTTGATCTCGCACTGAGTCTGCATGCCTTTGCACAGCAGTCTCCACCAAAACTCTATCATCATTCGTTGCAACAGTCAAATATTCAAACTCGTGCATTATTCCACCTGCACATTCAACATCACCATGCACATTTGTTAGTCATGAATGCACTTCATCTTCAAGGACACGCACCTCAACGGAATCTTTTTACGCATGTTAATTGTACATTGCAATTTAACAGCAAGTTATTTTAATTAAGTTACACATATTACAACGTTTGCCATGAAGCTAACTCTTACCTGGTTTAAAGGTCCATGGCATTGTCAGTCATGCTTTCTTTATTTTGTAGCCCAATTTCCCAAAGATTTGGACCACAGCACGTTCATCTTCGATGTCGACGAACATGCAAGGGACATCAAGTTCCCCAAAAGCAACGCATTGTTCGCAATAGCGTCCTTCGAAAGTCTTTTTGAAAAATGCGCGCAGCCAATGAAATCGCAGCGAACCGCAAATCGCCAGTTTTTGCACAGTTTCCCCATTGCATAGCAAAGGTAATTTGCGCAGCACGACAGTTTTGTGTGGATCGCTTGGATCCGGAAGCAGACCTTGCATTTTGTCAACGAATTTTTGCCCCGCTTGTTGTGCTGCGCGTTTGCCAAGAGCAACAGCTTGTTTATACATAGTGGGCGACATGGCTATGCCAAAGTTGCAAATCACCTGCCCTCCAGGCACCATTGAGATATCAGTGTATTTGGTGCGATATTTCTCCCCAGGGTTAAAAGATGTGGTTATCAAGTTGTCCACTCCTGGCACCTCTACGACACTGAGTAATGCACGCAGGTCTTCGTTGTTTGTGGGGATGTGGTCCTTGGAGCGCACAGTGGCGTTCACGAAGCATGCTATGTTTCCACAACGTTGATCTTTTTTGATTTTGCCATTGAACTGGTCTTCAAATGTGTAGTATGGCATTGAGCATAGGATTAACTCTTCTTCAGCATCAGCGTTTTTTTTGTGTCTTTTTGCCTCTGGTAATTTGACATTGGACGTATTTATATCTCCTTCGCAAAAATTTGCGAAATCAATTTCCGCGATTGTGGATGAGCTTGCAGCCATGTTGTTATTTTGATAAGAAAATGTATGCGATGCTGCACGCTGGGGGTGAAGAAGTGAGGAAAGTTTTGGATTGAATGAAATATGCGTGAACGCGCTCTTTATTTGCAAGCATGGGTGTTAGGATTTCAGGAAGTTGACATGCTAAGCCATGTGAAATACAAAGCAGTACGTTTATAATCAATCAATGCAATCCAAAATTAATCAATACAATCGATACAATGAATATATCACCAATCAATCAATACAATAAAATACAATACAAAATACAATGTTTCATGTTTGTAACATGAATTTTTGTATGTATTCGCGATTTAAGTACTTTGCTATGCTAAAATGCTATATGTATTCGTTACAATAGATACAATGTTACAATTTTGAAATTTTGATGCTATATGTATTCGTTACGATAGTTACAATAACTACAATGTTACAATTTTGATCGATTCGCGAATTGATGATTGTTGTTTAACAACATGGGATAGCATAAAATAACATGACAACATGGCATAGCATTGAATTAACATTCGATCATACACGCGAATGCATGATTGAATCGATGCGTTATCGTAACACAATGTATTGCGAAATGATATCAGAATATATGATGCATAAGTATATGATCCGACGTGGCGCGCTGCTGTTTGGAGATAGTTGTTTTGTAATCGTCTGATTAAAATGAAAATTAATAGATCAGGATAGAAGAAGATGCGTATAAATTATAACATAACGTCGAAGATGTCTGATCTTCGATTTTACATCTTCACCCAAACCAAATTTTCATCTCCGTTTGCTGTAGGTGTTATGAATTTAGATATGGGTCATCTAAATGACCATCTCCGTTCGTTTTTTTCTTTAATTGCTATGTATGAGGAAAGCGAACGGAGATGGTCATTCAGCAGGAGCAAAGCTCAAATCCCAACAAGCGACGAAGACCGACAGCCTGATCCGACGATCGCCAAACGAAAACGCCGCAGCGACTTCAAGCGCCAACGCCATCACCAGCGCAAACGTCATCTCAGAGCGTGAGCGCTAGCGCCATCGCGTATATATGGACAATCTTGCAGTCGACAAAACGCATTGATAACGCAGATGAACGATGATGCGAAATAACGCATATGTATGTCCAAGCCCATTTAAGCAATCTTTAAATCGATTGAGGCCTTTAGGAAGATCATTTTCCATTTGTTTTTGGAAGACACACCGCTTCATCTTTGCATTATTTAGAATGGCGGATACCCATTACGTCCTGTTTGAGATTGTACTTCCTTACATTAGGGAAATGCGTCAACTGCGTGAGGAACACTTTGTGCAGGCATGGGTCGAAGAACGTTTTTTGTGGGCGTTGGAAGTACAAGTTTTGATTTCGGGCATGTTTGGTGATGTTTGGATGCCTGTAACTCTAGCTCAGAGTACAACTGAGAATTGCTATGCTGAACTATTTCTATGAATTACGTGATCTGCTCGAAGTCGATTGGGGGGATGTTCGTGATTGCGGAAATTTCTTGCAGATATTGTTTACCTCCAACTTTGAAGCCCCATATTACGATGATGAAAAGTTCCATTGGCAAGGACCTGGCATGTCAAACAACTTCAGATTCCGGCTAGATTACATCGATTTCGACGACTTCGTAAAACGGTGGCTTCGTGAATAGCTTTAAATGGAGTGTATAGCTTTAAGTGTATAGCTTTAAAAGCCTTGCAAGTGGTTCAATCATTTTATTCTTTCAGAATGTTAGACACACTGCAAGATTAGCTAAGATTTAGATTAGCTAATTGATTTGTTCGTAAATTATTTGGACCTGTATGTATCACATACACTTGGAGCATTTCAGAATCAATTGTTTTTAAGTTATTTATTATCTTTATTGCGTGAAATCATTGATTATTGTGCTGCATATTCTAATGCATACGTATTTTTCTACGAAATATTACATTTTGTTTACAAACGATATATCAATAATATTCAATTATTCATTAACTTTCAAAATTTCAACAATAGGAAAATTGCGGAGCAAGCGAATGAAGAGGATATGCAGCTTCCCCACAATCTGAAAAACACACACACACACACACACATTAGATAGCCAACAGTCTTGTTTATCTAATGTTGTGTATGTTGTATTGGGTAAGAAACATCTATGCGTTCTGCATCCTGGCTGTTCTAGTCATAGGTTGTAGGCTGAATTATTTTGTCTTGGAGTGTTTTTGCACATGAGCATACTGGCGCGATAAGTAACGTCGGTCGGTTAATATGCCGGCTTTCTTAACTTTACTGCTTCGATGCTAGACCGATAGTCCTTCGGGAGGATATCTGCGAGGTTGAGCAGCAAGTATGGTGAAAGAAAGTCAGCTTTATTAATTCATCATATAGGGTATATATGATATATATGTGTACTCTAATCATCGTGATATGCGAAAATTGAGTATTGGGTAGGAAACATCTATGCGTTCCGCATCCTGGCTGTTCTAGCCATAGGTTGTAGGCTGAACTATTTTGTCTTGGAGTGTTTTTGCACATGAGCATACTGGCGCGATAAATAACGTCGGTCGGTTAATATGCCGGCTTTCTTAACTTTACTGCTTCGATGCTAGACCGATAGTCCTTCGGGAGGATATCCGCGAGGTTGAGCAGCAAGTATGGTGAAAGAAAGTCAGCTTTATTAATTCATCATATAGGGTATATATGATATATATGTGTACCCTAATCATCGTGATATGCGAAAATTGAGTTAGATCTCCTTGGGGCATTTGTCATGAGGTGTATCATAATTTGATTGTATAACTGTGAATTCATATGTCTATATTGATTGTTTATTTAGTGTTCGTTGTTTTGTGCGGAATCTGTTCTTGTGTGGATGCTTTTCACACTATTTGTGTGTAATTGCTTTTTTGTGCCGCCTAGTTCTTTTGCAAAATATTCAACTTATAAGCAAAAAAATTGCAATTGGATCTCCTTTGTAAATTAGTGCTAATCTGTATTATAATGGCGTGTGTGTGTATAAGCAAGTGAGTATGTGATCACTTGTATACAAATGGCCATGTGCAACATTAGTTCATGCATGAACGTAGCATCATAATTATATTGCAATTGTAGCTTTGTAAATAATATGGCATGCATGCAAAGGAACAAATACGACAAGTTATTATTTCAGTAGGCGTTTAGTTTGCATATTAACCATCATAGTCAGCATGTTCTAATTGATGAATGGTGCAATCTGCCAGCGGTGTTGTCATGAACAATGATGTCAAGTCATCAGTATTGTCTTGTTCGTCAACAGCATATGGTGTTTGCTGAAACAATTGATCTATCGCAGTCGCGCTATTTAAACAGAGCAAGGAAGTAGAATGTGAAGCTGCATTGTTGTCCTCAAGCAGTTCATGGTACGTCACTGTGATTTGTAGGTGTGAAGGCAACCGATGTTTGTTGAATAATGCAATGGATTGTCGATCACGCACGCGTGACAATGCGACATATAGGTGCCCATGTGAAAATGCTGGACGTGTGGTATCAAGTAACACGCGTTTCAGTGTTTGGCCTTGCGCGCGGTTCACGGTCATTGCATACGCCAAAGAAAGTGGAAATTGTCTTCGATGGATCTCCAAATTGGAGATGCCTGGCGAGAAGATGAAGGTGATTCGTGGGATAACGTGCACGGTGTGTGTGGGGTCCTCGACAATCACCACGCGAACTGAGCGTTCGTGTAAATCTACGATGCGCAATCTGGTGCTAGTGACTAACCCTGCTTTTTTGTTTATGGTACGCATGAGATAACATATGTCGTTCACAGCTAAGCAAAGCTCATGCAATGGAACTCCGTTCTCTTCTCGCGTGTTCAAGAACTCCGAGCTGTTGAAGTCTTCAGCAAAAGCAAAATCGTCATTAACTGAATTGTGGCTCAAATAAGTTCGCGTATCGGCGAGCTGCGCACGACGTTTTTGAATTTCGGCGTTCCAAAACTTCACAGCTTCACAAGAGGTTGCTAGAATAGCGTTGCTATCGAAGTCATCCATGTCATCACCGAACACAAATTGGAGCGAATCTTCTATGCTGTCACCTGTTATATAACAGATGTGTGCATCAAAAAATAGAACTCAAGATTGTTATGGGTTTTTAGCCATATGCTTTGTCAGTGGCAATTGCAGCAAAGCGCTATGCACGGCGCGCTATAAAACATGACAGCGATGCATTGTAGAACCTTGAAGTGTGGTGCGTGGCTCATATTACAATAAGCTTAGATGTCTACAAATGGGCGTATGTGGTAATTGGGTTGCATGCCTGTGAAACGTTGATCCTCAGGTATGATGGACATATCTACCAGCGATGCTCCGGAAGGAAGCTCCACTGTATCATAACCATCTGTGGGCGCAGCTTTGATGTGCGTGTCATTGCCAACGCTTGTCACGTGCTGCGCCCATTCAAGGTCTCTTGGTACGCGTCTCACAGTGGTCAGTTTATGTTTTTCAACATGCGCCCATAGTAATGAACGTCGCGGCGATGCATTCACAATGTCTGACCGTTGACCACCGCGCACCACAGGGGCGATTTGCCGGTAGTCCCCTGCCAAGAGCAACACGCCTTTGAAGTTGACGCGAATAAGTAGCTGCACGAACGCTTCCCAATTTGCACGCATAAGTGATGGTGCTTCGTCGATGACTGCGAAATCAGTTTGGCTTAGGAATTCAAAGCGTTGGTCGCCGTCTTTCAAGCTGCTTTGAATTACTTCGTCGTTCGTTTTGGTAACGTTCAATTTGGCAAGCGCGTGCACCGTTTCGCCTTGATGATAGAGTTGTGCAGCAAGCGCGGTTGTGGCAGAGGCCACACACACGCGGCGGTGGTTGAGGCGTAAATCATAAAGCAAATGTGTGATGGTGGTGGTTTTACCAGTGCCTGCTGGTCCATCAAGAAAAAGCATAGGGAATGGCGGTTGGAGATTGTTTTGCGGAGCCATTGCTGCATCATTTGCGGAGGTGGCGCTTCCTTCATCTGGACGTTGCAACACAAGGTTTTTGACTCGGTCTGCCACACGTTGTTGTTCCGGGAAAAGGTTGTTATCACGGAGGTAGGTTTGCATCATGGAGTGATGCTCTTCCCAATAAGCACGGTGTTGTGTCAACTCGGACATGTCGCAAGCTGTCGGCTCGGTGATGCCATAATCAGAAAGGTTTTTGCCATTTGATTCGAAATGCTTCTTCAGCTCCTTCAAAAATTTCTGTTGCTTTTCCTGCGTGGTTCCAGTGAATTCGGTGGACATCGCATCGCGAATAAACTGATGCTCAGGTGCTTTCAACATCTTCTCGGTAGGGTAGCCGTTCATGGTTAGCACTACAAACAATGAGAATAAACCAAAGGGCGTGGTGTGCGTCATTACGGCCTCAGTCATAGCGATCTCGGCCTCCTGATCGTGCGGAACCAAATGCAGCATGCGAGCCACAGATTGAAAAGTTTTCTCTGAAGTCAATTCACGTACTGGACGGAGAGGGTCGACCATATCTGCAGGCGTCACGATCGGTATTTTTCTGTTCATTACGAACATACGGAAATACCATAGCTCGCTCCCAACCTTGTACACGCGCTGCAGACGTGCAATGTGGCGATCTGTAGGCAAACACGGATAATAATACGCATACCCGCCGCCATGCATGTGCATATCTCGAAACCAGATGGGGCGTAAGTTGTTGGTATCGCGCATGTGGAACTTGGCTTGTGGGTATTTGCGCATGTACGTGACAGGGCACACACGACAATGTTGACCAAATTCCTCTTTGCACTTTTTCTTGACATCTGTTGGCGGAGAAGAGGTGGCCACAAACAAACGTCGAAATTCGGTGGCGGTGAGCTCCATGACATTGAAGTGGGCAGCGGCGTAGGCATCCACCTCTGGTGGTCGGAAAACATATTTCTCGAACTCTGAGCTGCCAGAGGCTTGCTCAATGGAGTGTGGGTCGATGACATGCACATCTAAGATATCTACGCACGGTGTGTTATTGAATTTATCGTAGCCGGTAGTGAGCCAAGAGGCTTCGGAGGCAGAGGTGTACATCCCTTGCTTCCAATCAGCGATTTCGTCGACAATTTCGACACCATCCGCTGTCTTACGCACTTCATAACGGGCTCGATCACCTCCTTTGAAAAGATATTTGTACAAGTACGCAATGACCGAAACCTTCGCCGCGATCTCCACGTTAATGTGTGTGCGATACTTGAACAACATCCACGGGTTGTACGGCACGATGAATTCGTCGCCCGCTGTCCAGTTGCGTCGTATCTGACCACCGATGCGTCGCTTCAGCTCGATGAAGCCGTTTTCGACGCGGCGAGTGATGCCGCAAGGACGCGGGAAGCAGCTCTTGCAAAAGCCTTGGGCTGTCTTTTTGCACCAATTTGCAGGTATGTTGTCGTCATTTGGATGCGGGCCGTGTTCCATAGGACCAGAAGTGCGGCGTCCGGTGGTGGGTGACTTGGACGCGTAGCCGTCCATGCATGCGCGATCACCACAGACCAGTTGCTTCATCTCTTGGCACACCTCCCGCGCGGACGGTGCACGGCGGTTGATGTAAAATTGCGCGTTGGGGCAAGTTCGCTGCAGCTCGCGATAGCCCATGGCGCGCAGGTGCAAAGATATGTTGTAGCCTCCAGAAGGCAGCACGGTCAACAAACCATATTCAGCCAGCACATCAGGCGTGGGTTTTCGTGCACACGTGAAGTGGTCAGCCCATGGTTGCGGGGCATCGGTGGGCGCAGTGGTGGATTCGGTACCGAAGGGCATGATCGCTGGGCGAAATACGATGTGAGCATGCGGCAAGCCTCGCTTCTGGAACTCGATTACACTTACCTGCATGGACACGGCGAACGATAGTAGAATCATAGTAGAGTCATGCGCGCATGGCACGACAACAATATGCAAGTCAGTGATGCTGCTGAAAGGTGCATGCCACGTGCGTATGCATCACCCAGGTGCCAAATGGAATGTAAGGTTTCTATTGACGCGGTCATCATGGACGATGCAAGAAGACCAAAGTTGGAATGATTGTTTTGGCACATGAATAAATTTATATACCTATATGCAAGCATTGGGTGGGCATGGCCTATCAACATGAAGGCACACGCAATATAATCAGCAGGCACAAATCTATATCATACATTAAGTTGTATGCAAGTGAAGACATGTCACCTGATATCCAGGGGCGGTGTCCGGCATATCAGATCGTCTCAAACTGTATGTCCACACCGTTTTGCTAGGATCAGAGCGGTCCACGGACACTAAGGTTGGAGACCACAATGAACCGATTTTGAGCTCGGCTAAGAAAGCGTCCAGTTTCATTTTAAACACGCGATTTGTGACATCTGGGCAATCATAGGCCGTGCAATTCATGGGCAGCATTTCCACCAGCTCTTGCCAGTTTGGATTGCAGGTGAAAGTCAAGAAAGTTAATGGCCGACCCGCAAAGCGCACCGTCTCTAACGCGTCTAGCACTTTGTTACTCATGAACTTTGGCGAGCTTGTAAAGGTTTTTGGGATCCGAACGGTAGTATTGGTTGCGGTTGTGTCATCAATGTCGTCACTGGTGCCACGTTCTTCATATGATGCTGAGCGCCGATTGAAGGTTGCCTGGTTTTGACGAATGTGATCTAGTCGATTCTCGCGGTCACGACTGAAGGAGTCTAGCACGTATTGTTGTGCCAACCATGGCATCGTATGCAAACGACTGCAAGGTATTCGGTCGCCATACATATTGCAATAACTAAGGTAACTGCCATCTGGTAATTTTTCGGGCAGCCACAATCTGGCCATGGAATAATTATGAAGGGTGATTTTGTTTGTGTTGTTGTGCAGATCAGGATTGTAACCAGTCTCGGCATGGAAAAAGAGCAAAGGAAATGCTAATGGCTCGTACAAAGGGTCTAGAGACTTCACGAATTGTGCACGATTGCTCGGGACATTGCTATTTTTGAAATAAATATATTGACGCGGCTCTGGGATACAAGTTGGAGGAAATGACGTGACTGTAAAAAATTCTCTATTGCATGCTCGCGGGGCGTCCGGATCAGAGGCATGTTGAAAGCAGATTGCAGCATCGTCGGCAGATGCGTGTGTCAATGCCACCAAGGTGCGCACGAGACGGTTATGAGTTTGCAAGGATTGGCGTGTGATGTCAAACACTCGAACTGGCATAGCAGGACCAGTTATTTGCGATCGATGGCCAGCAGCATGGTTATGTACCTGTGGCCCTCCAAAGTAATAGGATATCGAACTGACTGCAGTGGCACTGTCATCGTTAGCGCCTGGCGATCGTGAGATGAAACATTCGACTGTATCGCCCGTTGGGATTCGAGCTTTGCTGCTGCTGCTGCTGCTGCTGCTGCTGATTGACTAAGGTAAGTAAGGTAAGGTAAGGTAATTTGGTTTGGGTGAAGATTATAAAGGTCAGAGGTAGTAAGTAAGGTAATTTACTTGGTGCCAAGACGATAAAGGTCAGAGGGTAAGGGTAAGGTAATTTGGTTTGGGTGAAGATTATAAAGGTCAGAGGTCTAGGCGCTGTCGATCACAAATATGCGATCTCCACTAGGCGTCGATCTTTTTGGACAGCACGATTAATTACCATGCGATGTTAACATGGATATCGCCATTACATCATATGACCGCAGGATCATGTGCGCGACAGTGCTTCGCTTTTTGCTTCCCAACATGCCATGCCATAACGCGTGGGTGGCGTCGCGGTACATACACGCGACTGCAGTGGCACTGTCATCGTTAGCGTCTGGCGATCGTGAGATCGAAAATTCGACTGCGTCGTTCGTTGGGATTCGAGCTTTGCTGCTGCTGCTGCTGCTGCTGATTAAGGTACTAGGCCCGGTCGATCTTAAATTAAGATCTCCACTAGGCGCATCTGACGGTGGATGGGATTATTTATCTTGCCGACGTGGCGCACTCGAGAGATCCGAACATGAACATCGAGTCTGCCATTCCATTAATGATTTGACATTTCTCGATCCTCGCGTCTGCTATGCAATGTAAAAGCGAATCTAACTGATTTCCGAACATCGCGTCGGCCATGCGATGTTTAAATAATTTTTGCCATTACATCATATGACCGCAGGATCATGTGCGCGACAGTGCTTTGCCTTTTGCTTCCCAGCATGCCATGCCATAACGCGTGGGTGGCGTCGCGATAAATGTACGCGACTGCAGTGGCACTGTCATCGTTAGCGCCTGGCGATCGTGAGATGAAAAATTCGACTGTATCGCCCGTTGGGATTCGAGCTTTGCTGCTGCTGCTGCTGCTGCTGCTGCTGATTGACTAAGGTACTAGGCCCGGTCGATCTTAAATTAAGATCTCCACTAGGCGCATCTGACGGTCGATGGGATTATTTATCTTGCCGACGTGGCGCACACGAGAGATCCGAACATGAACATCGAGTCTGCCAGTCCATTAATGATTTGACATTTCTCGATCCTCGCGTCTGTTATGCAATGTAAAAGTGAATCTTCAATCTATCTGATTTCCGAACATCGCGTCGGCCATGCGATGTTTAAATCATTTTCGCCATTACACTATCTGGCCGTAGGATCATGTGCGCGACAGTGCTTTGCTTTTTGCTTCCCAGCATGCCATGCCATAACGCGTGGGTGGCGTCGCGATATATGTACGCGACTGCAGTGGCACTGTCATCGTTGGCGTCTGGTGATCGTGCGATCGAACATTCGGCTGCGTCGCCCGTTGGGATTCGAGCTTTGCTGCTGCTGCTGCTGCTGCTGCTGCTGCTGCTGCTGCTGCTGATTGACTATGTACTAGGCCCGGTCGATCTTAAATTAAGATCTCCACTAGGCGCATCTGACGGTCGATGGGATTATTTATCTTGCCGACGTGGCGCACTCGAGAGATCCGAATATGGACATCGAGTCTGCCATTCCATTAATGATTTAAGATTTCTCGATCCTCGCGTCTGCTATGCAATATAAAAGCGAATCTATCTGATATCCGAACATCCCGTCGGTCATGCGATGTTTAAATCATTTTCGCCATTACACTATCTGACCGTACGATCATTAATGATTTGACATTTCTCGATTCTCGGGTCTGCTATGCAATGTAAAAGCGAATCTGTCTGATTTCCGAACATCGCGTCGGCCATGCGATGTTTAAATCATTTTCGCCATTACACTATCTGACCGCAGGATCATGTGCGCGACGGTGCTTTGCGTTTTGCTTCCCAGCATGCCATGCCATAACGCGTGGGTGGCGTCGCGATAAATGTACGCGACTGCAGAGGCACTGTCATCATTGGCGTCTGGCGATCGTGAGATTGAAAATTCGACTGCGTCGCCCGTTGGGATTCGAGCTTTGCTGCTGCTG
>LGRX02028932.1:0-25874 GCA_001247695.2 Cymbomonas tetramitiformis | reverse complement strand
CGCCTCCCGCACATCCTGCATAATACGGCTCAGCGCAGACAGGGCCGCGGGGTCCGTGAGAGCGGGGGCCCTAACTGCAAAAGCAAAGTCATCCACGTACGCGGGTGCACACGGAAGCCGAGACCCCGCCACTTACCTACGAGCTCCTTGTTAATCTTGGTAAAACCCCAGCAAGCTAAAGCTAGTCCAAAAGGCAGAACACAAAACTCATAGAACTTACCGAGCCACTCAACAGCAACAAAGGTGCGTGACATCTCGTGCAGGTCCACGTGATAATACCCCGACTTATAGTCAAAGTAGAAAAGCCCATCGCCCCTCCTAAGCAAGTCTATGAACGGCTGCAAGTGCTCATACTTAAACTTAGAGAACAACAAGAAGGCATTGAACCACTTATGGCTACTATCCAAATTGCTAGTCCTCCCACAAGGACCACTTCGCAATCGCTATATTGGTCGCTAGCTTGCCCATTAAATCATATTCAAGCCTTTTTTTATGATATTTTTTAGTCAATTGAATATTGTTTTGCATGGGTTTATCCCTAGAGTGACTTTAGGGTCATGTTTAGCGGGTGTGATTTGGGGATGTGATTTCGCAAAAATCACGAACTAAACCTTGGTCCTCCCACAAGGACCAGGCTATTACTCAAACTAACTGCCTCCTCGAAGGTCCTTTGAAAATTTGAGCACCCGTATTGTCAAGTTCTCGAGCTGCTCTTTCTGTAGTGTCTTGTCAAAACTTTTATCCGAGGTCATCTTGACCCTCAAAATATCGGTAGAAGCAGCACCGGGTGTCAAAACTGAAAAATGCCTTGAATCTGCCAAACAGAAATTGCCTTTCGTCCAGTTCAACGATGCATACACGCCAAAGTATTGCACATTATGGCCATGTAGATGACTCAAAAATTCAAGTAGTGTGTCTATATGCCGACCATAGCGAGACGATGGTGTGGAAGTGCCATGCACGCACTCAATCTAGCATCCGCAACATCACGTCATAGCCAAAATTAACCCTCAGATTTTCTGATATTTGACCAAAAATGATAGGACATGTCGAGTTGGGTGAAAATATATATCCACTGTGAGGTTATCAACGTGTGTTATGCTTTAAACATGATTGTACACAATGCTACGGTGTTGCTGAATCCTTGGACGCATGCTCAGCCTCCATATACTATCAGCAAAATATTATTGAAGATAGGGTATTATTTTGAGTGAGTTTTAACATTTAAAAAAATCTGAGTTGAAAAATCCGAGGGGTGCATATACAAATGCAATCGTGGTAGATATATGAGGCGGATCTAGGCCGATCCAGGCATCATCTAACTAAGTACAAACCCTGTATAGACCACCTTTCATTGGACGCACCTCCAATTTTGGTTGGCATGCCCATTTAAATTATTTGAAAATAGGTCCTTTGTGGGAGGACCACATTCAAATCTGGTCCTCCCACAAGGACTGCGGGATAGTAGCCACTTACCATTGAAGATTAGCCGCAATTTGTCCCACGAGTCGTCCACCATCAAAGGTAAAACAACCCGCGGCTTCCTTGCGACCTCCCTCAAGGCACCCATAAGCTCACAATCCTGCACAGCCTTAGTAACAAAAGAACTATGCTTCACAGCTGATGCGTGATTGCGCAGGTGCACACAAGGTGGCGCCCTGCCATTCTTAAACTTCAATCGGAAACCGGTCTCGATCCACGACATCACGTACGAAGAGCGCACGAACGTCCGCCAAAACGAAGCACGAGCTCTAAGTCTACCCGCAACGCGAGGCACAGGCACGTTCTGCTCACGCAAGGGAACGGCTTCGCCAATCTCTTCCTCAGACAATTCAAGACCTGAAACACAAGAAGAACATCCCGCAGGCTTAAAGTTCATTACAAATTAGGGTTTCGTCCCCAAGAGTTCCAATTATTGTGATTGGGCATTCCACCTCAACCGCTAAGCATTCCGCAAAGCAATTTCTCTACGCCATCGTGACGTTAACCCCTCTTCCGGTATGTGCTTCGAAAACGAAGCATCGAAAATCCTGTACTCAATTTTGATTTGTTAAGGCATTTGACCTCCGATCACAATTTTGAAAACAGATCTGAAAACGTCGCATCAAGGCGCATTCAAACATGTGTATGGAAATTGTGAAGAAACAGCATTTTGCATAAAATTCCAAGTTAAATGAAAACCGACACATTCAAGTTCGTTACATTTAAGCTATACAAGCCCTAATGATGTAACAACCCTCGTTTTGACCGTGGACCTAGAATATTAACTTTATAGGGTTTATGGAGCCGACATTAGGGTCAATATTAGGGTTTATAGTTGGGAATATGTTGAGCATATCAAGGTATGGCTTACGCGAGGTCGACTTTACACAAAACTTCGGGAAATATGTTTATTCGATAAACATGTCGCTTAAACCAATCTAAACATATTGCGCGCTCTGGGTATGCAATTGACCCAGGCATTGAAAAGTTATGGCCGATACCGCTCGGTTACCTCCCATACTTAACCATACTTAAGAGCACACTTCAATCGCATTTATCTCACGATCTAGAAAATCGGAAGTTTTGTGTAAAGTCGACCTCGCGTAAGCCATACCTTGATATGTAACATTCGCAATTTGTAACTTGACACCGAAACGCTTTGTGCATGTTTACAACAATATATCATGCACGGTGCAGCGCGATGCGCCTCGCCGAGACATTTCCGGCGGTATCTTTAACCCCTATGGAGCGGTTTGTACCGTATACGGTACAACCCCTTCAAACTCTAAGCTTGGATTCATTTCTCAGCCCGATATCACTTGTCGGAATCGGCCATACAAGCTTCGCACATCCGTTGCAATAGGTATATCTAATACTCAACAATTTATTCTTCACATATACTTAGTATATATATCTCACCCAAGGGCAATTTTGTTGTAGCAAAATCCCCAAAGTTGCTTATTTCTAGGCATGAAAATTGGGTCAAAAGTATCTTAAAGTGTGCGAAATCGAGGTGTAGATGCCATTCATCGACAAGGATTTGTTGGTTCAGTGACCACTATCATGTAAAATGACCATGCACCTCATATGGGCAATACCTACTTTCCCAACAGCCGATTTCCCCCGAAAACACACAATATGGCCTTATTAAGTATGGAAAACATTTGACAAATGATGTTTTTTTGTTGTTTTTTGGTGTTTTTTTCACCTTATGGCTTGAATATTTCGATGTATTGGTGCGTTTAACTACAGCCACCATTACCAATTTCAAGGCATTAGTAAAGGCGATTGTTTTATGGTCGAGGGGCGACCTAATACTCGAATAAGCGGTTGCGAGAACTGATTTTTGACACTTTTGATTCCTGGAAAACGTGTTTTATGGCTTGTATATCACCGATATATCGTTGTATATATAATGCGATCATGTATTTTATAGATCAAAATCAATTTATAGGAGTTATGGAACATGTAACGAATCACCCACACTTACCAAGGTACCGTATACCGTGAAAACGGCACATTTGTGAAACTAGTGCTTTTGGCAAAAAATTCCATCCGCTCCATAGGGGTTAAAGTTCGAATTGGACCACGGACACGAGAGTTATTCAAAAAAAGGCGGGCAACACCATAATGGCAACATCGACTTACCGGAAGAGGGATTAATTCAACATAGCAATCAGCTAACGGCCAGTGCCTCTGACACGTCCCCTTCCACGGCTGAGCCGGGCGTGGCCGCGGACAATCGTTCTGGTGGTGGCCCCACGCATTACGCTGTTCCAGCATTGCAACTGACTGCCACGTCCACCTTGATTAGGTGGAGGGGGTGGCGGTGCCCCAGGGGCAGTAGGACGAATCCCGGCGTAGGCACCTCTGCCCAAGCTCTTAGCACGCTCCTTGGCTGCTGCGGCTTGTACAAACTGAAGCTTCTCGGCTTTCACTTCCTTCTCTGCCTTTCTCATTAATTTCTCACCTTCCTCATCCTCTGCGTAGGACTTGCGTTCCAATTTCTCGCACATTTTCTAGCCAACCTCTGGCCCCTTGTCTGAAACCAAGGCTAAAATCTTTGCACGAGCCTTGGCGCGCGCAACGCCCTTCACTGCGGTCTCGGACCACAATTCCAGGGCCAAAGCGACGGATTCGGGCAGATCCACACCTTCCAAATCCTTCTTGGCGTCCGCGAGAGCCAACTGAGACGCTGAGTGAGCAACGAAGTGGTGCTGCGTCTCGAGGTACTGCTTACGCAACCCCTTGTCCTCACCGTCGGACTCATTGCGCGTGAGCTCTAGTCTGTCTGAGCCAGGCAACTGCGAAAGGTCAACTGTGGCTTCCCAAGGACGCTTACGATCACCAGAAGCAACCTGAGAGAGTCCCTTGAGCTCAGCAAGGCGCGCTGTCGCTCTGTCCATCTGCCTCAGCAACGTCTGTTGTGGCTGCGTGAGATCTTCGCCCTCAGCAAACGCTGCGAAGGCGTCTGCATACGCCGGCTGCGCGCGTAAATCGTCAATACGCCTCTGGCACAAAACTGCATCGGTATCGTACCACTCCATACTGCCAATAATCAATATACAACGACTACTGAAAATATATAATATACTCTGTCAGATATATAGTTCCGCTGTAATATATATCTAGCTGGAGAGATAAACCCTGAGTTGAGGGGTACGATATCAGAACGGTAAGAGTGTGATTGATAAAAGTAGAGATAACATAAATACCTAACGCGGGTGTTTCCCGTCTACTGGTGACGGTCACCCAGCCTACTATAGGAAGTGACATGTGACTATTTCGGGTGTCACAGTGTCAAATCCAGCACACCACCTAGGGTGGTGACCGGAGCCAGTGGTGAAACGAAGCAACAAACTCCCTACTCAACTTCAGGAGGAAACTGTAGCACAGCTGGGGGCCTGTACTACTCTTGGTCAGGGCGGTCCCAGCTCACAGCAAAGATTGTCAGATATAGCTGTTAAGTGCTAAAACCCTAAACACAGCTCAAATTCAGAGAGCTCTTCCGCACATCTAGAAAGCTAATCACTAGCCAATCCCTAGGCAGGCACGGTGTAAGCAACCTTCAGCCACCAGGGGGTCCTGGAACTGGTCGGCCAGCTCGGAGCAGCGTGAGGGTGCAGTAGTTGCCGGCCTCCGGGGCCGGTGGTAAATCATGCGTAGACGAAATTAAGTAATCTCTGATGTCATTCGCCGAGACCTCGGAGCCCGGTGCCTCGTCCTCGGACGAGTAGCTACGGTGGCGGCAAGTAAGGCGGTGAAGAGGGAATATATTGGCGGATGCATCAGGATCCACGAGCTCTGGCGGTAGCGGGAGAAAGCCGTAGAAGCGGAATCCCTGTCGCAGCTCTCGATACCGCGCCCGCCTCCGCGGTGGTATAGCATCCGGCCTCGCACCACCCACCGCGTCGCCAAGATTGCCATGAAACGGTGCAGGCGGTGAAGTCGCCGCAGTTGGGACTGCCGAGGCAGCGCCACGCAGCACCACCGACCGGCGGAGCCATGCATGCGCGTGCATCGGCACCACCGACACCGGAAACGGTGTGCGGTGCGGCGGCAGCACAAATCACGAAAAGTGCACACACGAAAGATGAGGTAAGGAAAGACCTCCCAAAGCCGGGAATGCCCCTCCCACAGCCGTACCGTGGCCGCGGCGGTCCAACCGAGGCATCCTCGTCCCCGTCGTCGCTCGTGGCGTAGGTTGCGGGCTCGTAGCCCATCACGCCCTCCGGCGCCTCGACCGCGGAGAGCATGTTCATGCTCACGGGCGGCCCGTCGGGCGCCCCCAATGCAATCCCTGTGCTCTCAATGAAGTCGGCAAAGGTGCGGGTGACGGGAGGGCAAAAGGGGTTACAGTAAAACGCGATATATAAGAAACTGGCCCGAAACCGCCAGCCGCTAGTTTCTTATTATTGGGTGGGTCCGAAATTCCCCAAGTCAGCGGGCGATTTTCTTAAATTTGGGTCGTTGGATTTATCGAGTTCAGCGTGTTAATTTCTTAAATAGGGATGATGTTCGGCATTGGATTTTGCTCGATACGGCTGTAGCGCCCAGTTTCTTATGTGGAGGTAGGTGCGCAGCCCACGCTCTAGCGGCAAAGTTTCTTAATTTGCCAAAGTTCACGTCTCTTCTACCGTCTCTAGCTAGCGTGCAGTTTCTTAATTCAGTGGGGAAAAGCATGGACGCAGGAGTAAAAAAAACACACTGAAGTCCCTAAAACGTTTAGTAGGGGCATTAATGTCCACTACCCGCGCTTAGGTACATCGCGATGTACCTAACTATACGTGTACGTTTAATGCCGCGGTGAGCCAAATTCTCGACGCGGGGTCGTGTGGCCCATTTCAGCCATTGTTGACATGTCCCTTTTGGCCCTGAAGCATTTGGTTTATGGTGTTTAGCTCAATACGATAGTCTAGGCAGGTCATCAATCTTGACAATTTCCAGAAAATGTACATTTTCTAAACTCCGAAAATCTTAGGTACATCCCTTAGGTACATCGCGTTTGATGCATGTGTACGCCCGCTAAACGATGAATATCGATACATATTTGTTACAATGGTATTTAACACCCCTTAGGGCAGTTGTGATTTCAGGGGTTTGCATTTAAACACTTAAGCACGCATTCACTCAACACGCCTTTGTAGGTACCTATAACTGATCCCACAACATGCGCATTCACGAAAATTGATATTTCGCCTTAGGGGTTCGCACGTACGAGTGAACGATATTCATCAGGTGGGGTTAGAGGCTTGTATGGACACCGTCGGAGAACTCAGGAACGTCGGATTTCTGCCGTACGCTTGCGGAACTCCACTTGGAGTCGAAGGCTGCAGCGTATGCCTTCACTTCGCGTCCTTGGAGGAGCTGCCCTATTGCGCGACGAGCGGCCATGTTGGAAACGGATGCTGCGAGCGAGGTCAATAGCGCGGAGGGGCAATATTTTTTTGGATTCTCCAACTACATAGCAATTAAAGTTTATCGAGGTCTACTACCAGGATCCAGCAGAACGTTCGCAGAGAGAGAAATGGCGAGCTTGCCGAATATGACGGAAAAACATTTATTTTGACCTGTTTTTTTTTGTTTTCTTCAAAAAGAGTGATTTTGAATGCATCAGAGCGTATATTGTACGGATCGGATACGAACGTTGGATCGTAATATCGATAGAAGAGGGTGTCTATTGGTTAATTGTCACTACAAGGGGCACAAAACGTCGGATTTGGGCCTTGATTTGATATGTACGGCTTAGGTACATCGCTATGTACCTAAGGCCCTTGGGTACATCCCTATGTACCGAAGGGTAGTGGACATTAACGATCGTGGGTAGGGGCAAACAATAATGGCAACATTGTACTTCGATCACTATCGATAACACACACTAGCATGCTAGCTTATGAATTATTGAATCTGAATTTTTTGCAGCGGTCAGTTTCTAAAATAGGCTAATTATCTTAAAGGGGGACTTCTCGTTTTCTAGCGGTTTACTTTCTTAATCCATAGCTTTTTGGATGGCGAGCGGAGCATCATGCTCGCGGCTAGTTTCTTAGAGTTTCTTAGACAAATACGAAAAAAACTAGCGGCTAGTTTCTTATAGACCCAATTTCTTATATACCGCGTTTTACTGTAGGCGGACCGGTCCACTCCTCGTCGGGTTCAACCGACGCGGGCGGGGAGTGCGTGGCCGGTTCCGATACCACTGGCATGTTGGCGGTGAAAGTGTTGACGTTGAAAGTCGATGCCCCAGCCGTGCGTGCCAACTCCGAGAACTCAGTGACGGCGGACACGAGGGCCTCACCGTCCTCCTCGCAGAACGAGCACGCGGAGAGGTCGACGAAGATGTCCGGCTTCCCGCCCGCGAGCATGCAGAGGGCCTCGAACTCCACGGCGTCGTCGTGGTCGATGGCATGTTGAAACTTCGCGGCAAACACCGAGTTTTCGGCCTCCTCAGCGAAAGCGTAGGCCGAGAGGCCGGTCCGGCCCCCGTTCGGGCAGTCCCGATGCCAATGCCGCGCCTTGCCCTTCGCGCACACCTGATTTTGACAATACGGCACGGTCGCACCGGTGTCGCGGTGAAAGGCGACCTTCTTCGAGATGGACTGTGACCAATTGCCCCCCTTAGGTAGGGGCGAGGCTGTGAAGCGGGTCTTGGGCCGTCGGTCCGGTCTGTCCGCGCGGGGAGTGAATCCCCGCGGGGACGGCTCGGACTCAGCGGAGGCGACAAACGCGGCCAACTGCCGCTTCAGGTCGAGGACCATCGTCCGCAAATCCGCGAGCTCACCGGGTCCTCCGGAGTCACCGGTGGCCCCTTCCATGAAGTGCGTGCCGTGAGAATCGCCGGTGTGCGGACGCCGTGGCGGTGCCCGCCCGCACGTGTTCGGAGTAGCATTCACGCACCCATTGTTGAATCGTGAGGAGGTCGTGAGCGGCTCGTTGATCGTGGAGAAGCAACCGGGACACCGCCGGTTGGTAGAAGGCGGTGTCGAGTGCTTTGATGAACAGCGCTTTCACGTCCTCGTCCAGGAGTGTGGCTCGTGGGTAAACGATATTGGGCACGAAGTGGGAACTGATTCCGCGCGATCGAGATGTCATCAGACCTGAGACAGGTCGTCATCGTCATTTCGCCGGATCCGAGGTGCCACCGCTCCGAGGTGCACATGCTAAAGCTGCGAACGGAAGGTCAAAGGCAAAGGGAAAGGCAAAGGGTTTAAGATTTAGCGGCAGTAGGAATACTTAGTCTCAGAAGCATATGGAAAGTATTCTAGTGCTTCTGAAAACTATTCCTACTTCTTCTATATCCTAAACCCTTTGCCTTGACTTTTACTACTGCACGCGACCGGCAAGCATCTTTGAAACTTCCGAGTTTCAAAGATGCGTTTTGTATTTTGGGTGCACCCTAAAATTACAAAACAGCCGAGCGCTTCTCGTTTGTGCGGGATATTCACATGTATTCCATGGAATATTTCATATGAATTAACATACATGCACACGCAGGGGAAACCCTCGGCTGCTTGGCATCTTTGGGTTTGGGTTTGGGTTCGAACCCAAACCCGAACCCAAAACATCTGCCTTAGAAATAAATTGCGCGTTTCGCGCACAAGTAACTTGAAGCCTTGAGCTTCAAGTAACTTAAAGATATGTATCTTGGCAGTATTTGTACCAAGCTTCGTGCTCTAGGACGCACGGAAAGCCCTCGGCTGTTTGGCATCTTTGCGTTTGGGTTCGAACCCAAACCCAAAACATCTGCCTTAGAAACAAATTGCGCGTTTGATTCGCGCACAAGTAACTTGAAGCCTTGAGCTTCAGGTACCTTAAAGATATGTATCTTGACAGTATTTGTGCCAAGTTTCGTGCGCTAGGACGCACGGGAAGCCCTCGGCTGTTTGCCATCTTTGGGTTTGGCTACGTTCGAACCCAAACCCAAAGGCAAAGGCATAGGACAGTTTCGTAGATTCTGTCCCGATGCCTTTGCAACCTCGCATGCTAACTCATATTATAATGAATATTCAACATTCAAGCGTTGGATACCCCACGCCAACGGGAAGCGCTCGGCTGATTTGTTATTTGGGTATGCGCATCCAAATGACAAAAAACGCATCTTTGAAACTCGTTAGTTTCAAAGATGCGTGGCCGATGCCTTCGTGCTTATGTGTATATTTCATATGAAATATGCCACGGAATAAATGTGAATATCCCGCACAAACGGGAAGCGCTCGGCTGTTTTGTAATTTTAGGGTGCACCCAAAATACAAAACGCATCTTTGAAACTCGGAAGTTTCAAAGATCCTTGCCGGTCGCGTGCAGTAGTAAAAGGCAAGGCAAAGGGTTTAGGATATAGAAAAAGTAGGAATAGTTTTCTAATCGGCTACGGCTACAGAGCCGACAAATGACACATTTGTAATGGAAACTCGGCCGCTGCACTGCGTGTGGAAATTATAATGACATACGACTACTACCCTAGCCCAAATCGGTACCCACAAGGTCCCACCTCTCACGGATGCTATCCCAAGGGGTACCCACACTCCCGACACCACGAGACATAAAATATCCGGCTCTCTCACTCAGAGTTAGGCTACGGTTCAAATACTTAGCTGGGGCTGAAACCCTCCAAAGCTACAGGGTACCTGCTCATCGCAAGTCAGGTATGTTGGCAATGCACCAACACCCAGCTAAGTCTACTGCACAGCACTTAAAGCAGGAACTAGCATGAGGGTCCTTCGCAGGCCCCCATGAGGGGTAACTGTTGCTAGCCTCTGCCAAAACAGTCAGTACTGCACAGGTGCAATGAAGTAGCCTACTCTCTACTGAGCCTAACAAAGATCCGTCTGCCCTTCTGCGGACCAAAAATGATCTTCCATCCAGCTGTTGCGAGTGCACTCCGATCACCGCTGCCACGGTGCAACCTGCTCAAGGGCGGGGGGCGGGACTCGGCGGTTCCACACAGTTAATCAGAACACGGCAAGAAGCCTTCTCAGTCACTGAGACGGCTCTTATGGCCTCCGACCGATTAGAAAACCTCAGTTTTCAGATCGGTTCCCGGTGACTGTCATACTTCCAGTCTCCTGTCACAGATCAGAAAACTCTCAGTTTTCTAATCGGCTACGGCTACAGAGCCGACAAATGACACATTTGTAATGGAAACTCGGCCGCTGCAAGCCCAAAGATCACCACAAAGCAGTGCGGAAAAGGGGGCAAAGAAACACAACTAGCATTGCAACTCGGCAAGACTGCCCTGCTGGTTGCTGCCTGCCGAAACCAGAAGCCCAAAACCTGCAAAATCTACCGACAACATCAAGACAACACAACAAAAACAATCGGAGTCAAGCATCCACAACGGCACTTCGTCAATAACATCAAGACTCGCAATCGCGGCGACAACGCCACTACGTGTCGACGAGTCACATCGCCCCAAGAAAGCATCTACGCATCAAGGCACAATTGAAAACCCGCAAAAGCACTCAATCAAGTACTTGCACAATTCTCACCACACGAGACTCGTGCTCGCTTACGACGGCATCACGCCATACAAATTAGGGTTTTCCAGGTCCATTCCTACGTCTGGCGATTCCGCACAGACCAAAGTTCATTGTGAACACACGCCGACGTACGGCAACGGCACTCATGGCCAACGGCACTCATGGCCACATAATCAAAATCCACCACGTCCACGGCCACGACCAGCGCCGCTCTGGCGAGGCAGGGCACATTCGTTCTGGTGGTGCCCCCATTGGCGGCAATTCCAGCACTGGATCCCCACACCCCCTTGGGGCATAGGTGGAGAAGGTACATTCACAACAGGATGCTCATAAGAAAAACGTTCCCCCGCCGGAATCCCCCTCGGCTGGTCGCGCTGTTTTGCTGCAGCAGCAGCCACCTGCTTCTCCGCCTTCACCAACTTCTCGGCTTTTCGCATCGCCTTGTCTTCCTCCTCGTTGGCAACCACATGGCACCTGGGGGGGGGTCGAATTGACCATCTAAGGGGTTTGGGTATTGCCCGGAGAGTTCTCCAATGCATGCTACCAATGTTGATAGCAATATTACCTATTTCGATGTTGCCGAAAACGATGGTGCGGTCCATTTCGGCTGATTCGAATGCATTTGGTGTGCAACATATGTAAAACTCGGGGGGGTGTAGGACTTATAAGATAGGGTTTGAGCGTGCTAGCACCCTTAATGAGTCGGGAACGTGAAAATTGTTATCATATGTGTACTTACTTTATAATACATGTCCATACAAAATATTTATGTACGACAAAAAGTCCTAGAAGTCTTGAAACCTCAAATTGGACACAAGTTATGTTATTCGCGAAATCGCGTAAATATCACTGTTATTAATAATAATACCAACACAGCAACCTATTCAAGCCTAGTTCTACAACCAGAGTGCATATATTACAACTAGTATATATGCTTTTCAAGTCCTAAATAGGAGTCAGCCTACTACAACTGGCGATCGACGATCCCGGCCATCTTCAGCCTTACAGCGAACACAGGCCGTTACAACGGATGCGCAGACCTATACCGTGCACTTGAAAGCGCCTGCGTCACTCACAGAGGGAGCGCCATATCAAATAAACGGTTTATACACGTGACTATTCAACTATTTATTAAGTGCTTTCCCAGGCCATGCTATGCGGTTGCCGGCGGAACCGACGGCGATGTCGTCACGTACGGTCACCGTCGGTTCCTGCATCACCCCCCCCCCGGAACTGTTGGGATTTTAACCCAAGCTGAGCCGGGTGAGACCCAATACTCAGACTTCAGTCCCGAAAAATATCGCACTGGTTCTGCACACCTTGCCGAGCTCATCCGTCCCTGCCGGCGTGTTGAATCATGCAACCGGCAGTTAGGGTTCCACCTTTTCCCCCTATCAAAAGTGCAGCAAACCGGAGGGTACGTTCCCTTCTAATATAGAGTGCTAGCCGGTCGCAAGTCCTTCGGCAACAGGGGAATACGTTTCTCTTCACCTGCAGCACTTGCATCCGCCCCCCCCCCTCACGGGACTGTTGGGAATTCAACCCAAGCTGAGTGGAGTTCGCCCCAACACTCAGACTGCAGCCCCAAAAATGCCACTCATACTAGCAGCACTATGGAGACAAGATATGCACCCGCCAGAAGGCCTGTGCCTTAGGCAAACCAAACTAAGGTAAAAAGATGAGGCTCGCAGGCTGCATTGGGCCTGCTGCAGTCTCATTCGTATTTTCTCGGCGCTGCCGCGCTCAACAATTCTAGCCTCCACAAAACTAGTTATTACGGGCTTCGTCAACTGAAAAAAACAGGTACTCTTAAGCTCAAAACAGCCCGTGAAAAAATACACCTTTGGTTTACCTTCTTGGGAGTTTTTTTGCAGCTCTCCAAGCGAATCTGCACACAGCAAAGTCCGACAGAGTTAGAGGGGGGAGCAGGGGTGATTAGACCCGAGGACACACAAGTCCCGCCAGAGAATTACTCTCTGGACGCGCTGCTCCCTTTAAGTAAAAAGCTTAAAACCTTCCTGTGAGGTCAAAAACGGCTGTGACCAAGTCTGAGCGCATGCGATGCAGAACAGAGTGCACCGCAATAGTTCAAGCCTATCAGCGGAAATTCGGGACTTACACAGTGGTCCTCGTGTCAGCAGCGAACGCGGTCAGTTCCTATCAACTGAGACCCGAACTTGAAATTCGGCCACACTAAAAGTTTTCTAAAAACCCCTTCTAAAATCTGAAAAACTCTAGTCGCATCTTTATGTGGTGGATGTTTTTTAAAATCATTCCGCGGCACCTGAAAAGTTAGTAGCAAGGAGTGTGAGAGAGAAAAGCAGTACCTTGTTCTAAGTCAAACGACATATATAAGGCAGGTCAGAGCACGCGCAGGGTCAAAAATGATTTGAGACCGCTTGAAAAACAAATGTTTCTAAGCTCGCCGCCTATTTTGCCACGTAGGATGAGTGAGCGTCTGCTGACCTGTCGCGGGTGTGAACGCGGTTTTCGGCGGGACGAAAGATGACTTTAGCAACAACTTTACTCATTCTTAGATGGTCATTTTACCGGTAGTCATAGGTGCCATGTGACATATGAACGCAACTCCAACTTCTCGCACATCGGCCAACCCAACTCAGGCCCCTTGTCACTAACCATCGCCAACATTTTGGCACGAGCTCGCGCTCGCTCCCTGCCCTTCTCAGCCAGGTCCAACACACGCTCAATCAAGGGCCCTAATCGCGTCCTCAGGCAGCTCCAAACCCACCACCAGTTGTTGAACGTCCTTCACCGCTGCCACCGTCGTGACGTGAGCGACGTAGTGGTGCTGGACCTCAGCGTACTGCTTGCGCAGCCCCTTGTCCTTGTCCTTCTCGTTCGTGGCCCTGGTCAGCTCCACACGATCAGACCCTGGAAAGTTCTCCAGGTCCACAGGCATTTCCCAAGGGCGCCCACGCTTCCCAGTCGCTTGAGTCGCGTCCCCCAACAATTGCGCCAACCGATTGGTAAAACGACCCATTTGGACCATCAGCTTCTCCTGCTCAGGCGTAAGCTTCTCTCCGTCACCAAAAGCCACAATCGCTGCCGCATATTGAGGTCGCGCCTCCAACTCCGTAATCTTGAGCTGGCATTTCTTAGCGTCCGTGTACCACTCCATTCTACGCACTGAATTAAAGATAAATTCTCAACTACGCTACGTAATCACCGAATAAATTCTCACTACGGAATGCGCAGCGAGACACTTCCACACAGTTAATCAGAACACGGCAAGAAGCCTTCTCAGTCACCGAGACGGCTCTTATGGCCTCCGACCGATTAGAAAACCTCAGTTTTCAGATCGGTTCCCGGTGACTGTCATACTTCCAGTCACCTGTCACAGATCAGAAAACTCTCGGTTTTCAGAAGCACTAGAATACTTTTCATACGCTTCTGAAAACTATTCCTACTGCCGCTAAATCTTAAACCCTTTGCCTTCCCCTTTGCCTTTGACCTTCCGTTCGCAGCTTTAGCACGTGCACCTCGGAGCGGTGGCACCTCGGATCCGGCGAAATGACGATGACGACCTGTCTCAGGTCTGATGACTTCTCGATCGCGCGGAATCAGTTCCCACTTCGTGCCCAATATCATTTACCGGCTCGTGTCCTCGCAGCCTTCAGCGAGCGGCGTTGAAGTCCCTGATCTTGTCATGCGGGTCCACGCCCGCAGAGATGCGGACGCTCAACATGTCCGCTTGACCCTGAAAGGGGTCACCCGCTGGAATCATCCGGCGGGCGATTTCGAGGAGAACGCGCTTACCGTCAGCCGGGAAGCTGGTGTGGGACGAATCCATCCAGTCCGCCGCGGGCGACATGGGGTCGACCATCAGCTCGAGTGTGGAGTACAACAAATTGTTGGCCTCCACGCGGATGGCCAGGGTCGCGTCGTCGAGCACGAAAAGCGGAGCAAACCCAAGGTCTTCGGTCACGAAGGCCGTCTCCAGTGCAGAGACCATCTTCGCGAAGAGTGCCGACGCGTGGGACTCCGTCCCGGAAAATCTGCCATCCTTGTTCTCGAACAACTTATGACGGACGGACTTGGCGATCTTCATGTCAAAGTGCTCCGTCTGTAGGGTACGCACTGAAGCCAGGAACGCAGCTCCCGCCGAATTAGCAGCCGGCTGAGCTGCCGGCGGCGTCGCTGGAGTGTTCGCATGTCTGGCAGCAACGGAATAAAAGATTGTGGACAACGCACGCCGGCGATTCGCCATGCTAGCGGTGGATCTAGTGGAAGCGACCATGATGGGATAGACTGGAGGGACGGAGTGAGGCAATGAGACGTGAAAATGCGGAAGTCGGGGGCAGCGAAGAAATGTGGTGGGGGTCGCCGATACAGCCGCCGTGAGAGATAAGGAATTCCGGGAAGTCGTGTGGTAAAGGCGGCCGATACGCAACGGTGTGGTAACCAACCAGAAGACGTAAACCAGTCCAACGTTAAGTCCCGTAAGAAAAAATGACCTCAAAGGCCTACAACGCGCCGTAAATCAGGGAAGATATCTTCCTGGGATTGGCCGGCCCGGGGCCGTGTCACGGAGGCCCGGGCCGAAGGCGGACCGAAGGAAAAGTTGCGGATGGGCCGAGTCGCATTGAGGGGAAAATCAATAGATTTCCAAAATTTTATCGATTTTTGACAAATTGTCATACTTAAAATTAAAATTTTGCGCCCGCGGCGGGCAATTTTGGGTTCGGGCCGAGACGGGCCGAAATGTGGCCGAAGTGGATTCCCGATGCGGCCCGAGTCACCTCCGTGGAAGATATCTACCCTGCCGTAAATAAAACCACAAAACTTAGGCCATACCCGTGACTGCCGACACTCTCACGCGCGGAGCGCCTCACTCCATCCCGCCAAGCGTCCGGCTTTACGCCAATCATGTCGGCAGCGTCGCAATGGCTAAATAAAGCGTAAGTGGGGCCAAAACAGGCATATATATAGTTCCGCTGTATATATTCATCGACAGGCATATATATAGTTCATAGTATATATTCATCGACAAATATATATAGCTACAACAATAGCATATACAATAGTTCCTACTATACAATATACATTTATATACAACAATACATATACAACAATACATATACAATAATACATATACAATAGTATATACAACAATACATAATTATACTGTTAGGGCTAGATAAAGAAGCCCTCAATATATCATACAAAAATACAAGTATGCGCTGTGCTGTAGAACGGCAAACACAAGTGGCTACTATCCCATGGTCCTTGTGGGAGGACCATACTCGATTATGGTCCTCCCACAAGGACCAATGTTGCAAGAATTTAATTGGGCATTGGTTCGGATCTAGAAGGCGCGCCCAATGATTTTTAGTATCAATGGGACATATATTAATTACTTCGATGCTTGGTCCGGCCTGGATCCACCCAATATATCCATGGCGTTCGCATTTTGGCTACTGCCCGACAGTCCTTGTGGGAGGACCGAAACGGCGTTGGGTCCTCCCACAAGGACCGGTGTTGCGGGAATTGTTTTAGCCGTCCTCTTGACGGTCTTAGTGCCTACCCTTCGGTTTTTAGTATACTTAGGACCTAAACTGAGTGTCAATATGCGCCATCAACCGTATATCGTCATAAAATGACTATATCCAATGCATTTGTAGCATGTACCCTATCATTTTTGAGTTGCAACTTTTGGAGGACGTTGAAAAACATGCCATGCCATTCAAATATTTTTATCCAATAGAATTCCAGGTCAAACAAGCCGCCCAAGTACAAAATTTTATCCTAACATCATACCCAATCATACTTGCAAGATTATACATGTTGGCGACCTCGTATTGGGTGTATATACGCACTCAAATCGACCTTACACCTGTAAAAAACATTTTTGATCCAAGGTTTTCAAATGTTTTTTTTTCGTTACTACGGATACTATGAATGCCAAATAGTGTTCGGATATGATAGATGTATGATGTGCCACGTCGCATACTTCATGTAAACATGTTTATCGATTTTTTAGAATGCTTAAGCATGTCAATATGTGCAGTAGTCTACTCGGAACATTGCTTTGGAATTCGGCGAGAGCAGATTTTTGGATGGCCGATTTTGATGAAATCTACTTTTTCGTGGGTGCATGACATTGTGAGGGATATATACCGCAGTATTGTGGATTCCGAAGATGGTGTACATTGTAGAGGGCATGAATATGTCATGTTGAAGTATTTTTTAAGTGCAGTGGGCACTAGGAAGGCCACTTAGTGAGTGTAGGTGGGTTGGGAACTTCCAGTCCTTGTGGGAGGACCGGCCATTTTTATTTAATTTCGAGCGGTTTCACCCCCACTTTTCAATAACGTAAACCACATCGCTACACCGAGTATTACACCCAACACAAGTTTTTAGATAATTATTGGACACCTAAATATGACCCCAAAGCACTCATATACCAACTATATCGAAAAAACGCGGCATATATCCCAAATTCACTTCGGTCCTTGTGGGAGGACCGGACCTTCGGGTAGTAGCCAATTTGCGACAAGCACCCTCAACTTTTCAGATCGCATTTTTTCTGAAATTCAAAAAGGCACAAAAAGATACGATATCTTCAATAATTTTTTGGGAATAGTATGTGCAGGCTACACCTGCGTCCATGCGATCATATCGATCTTATACACATGTCCCCATCATATTTGGGCCATACGTCATGTTGGAGTGCATATATTGGCCATCTCTAATGCTTATCAACAACCGTACACCTTTTTAGTCGGTTTTTTAGCCGGAATGGGATAATCGGTGCAAACATGACCCATTATCCACGATGCCCGCTAGAGTGCATTCGCAGTGTAGTAGGAGCGTATGGTGCTCAAACTTTTGAAGTATATCCATAAAACGATTTTTTGAAAGCTTAACATAAGCCATATGGGCAAGTATGTGAGCGATGTGCACTCGTTAGCTTGACGCGAAGTGAAAATTAGAAGTGCACAAATCACAAAATCCTTATTTCACTCGGGAGTGATCAGCCGCCACGGTAAACGAGAGCTCAGATGGCGACTAGAGTGTGGACTATCCAACTAAGTTTTCATAGTTGGTCATAAACTCAAGGTGTGCGACCATGCGCGGCCAACACCGCGCACCATGCAACCGCTAGGACGGTTAAAGACTATGGTCCTTGTGGGAGGACCATCTTGTTTTCGACGATTTCGATAAAAAACATATCAAGAGCGCACCCTTTAAGCACGCCCCTCCAGCACACGCGTGGACGATCCTGTAGGGGAAATTAATCAATTGACTCATAAATATGATGCCAAAAGCACGTATACGCCTCAAAGATCCATGTGGCACTCATAATAGTCATCGCGCGTTGGTCCTTGTGGGAGGACCATGAATTTGGATAGTAGCCACAAGCGTCAGAATATAGCGGGATGAGTTGCAGAACTTCTGTGAGAAGATACTGCCGAAGCCCAACGCTTCGCTCATCTATACCATACGTCTCCCATCGCATAGATGGTACCGCCATTGGGTTGTGAACCCGAGACGTTGGTTGAACGACCAGTATTGTGGTAACGAATAGTTCGTTCATACTGCGCATGCGTGTTCCGCACATGCTTAAAAGCCAAGATGGTTCTTGTTTGTACTTCAAGATGTATCTTGCTTTGCCATCTTCGAGTTCGACGTACGAACTCTCGATGACAGGGTCATTCAAGTCTTTCCTTGAATAATGACAGATGATGTGACTTATCATCTGGCGACATGTACAGTCATAGTCGACCGTACTGACGACTGTCATAATAATATATGACACGACTCGACATGACATGACATGACATGGTATGACATGTCTGACAGGTATGACACGTATGACATGTATGACACATATGTCATCGGTCATGATCCTGTATGGTATGATATGTCTGACAGGTATGATACGTATGACATGTATGACACATATGTCATCGGTCATGACCCTGACAGATCTCCCCTCTTAAAAGAGTTGTGACCTCACAACGGGCATACCTTTGTATATGTCTATGATGTCTTTGTTGTTGTTGCTTCTTGCTGGTACCAGTCTTCTTACACCGATTTGAGGCGTCCCTCATGGTGCTTTTAGGTTATTGGGGGGAACTGAGTCCACTTTAGTCCCTCACCTTACAGTCCTTAGGATGTAGCCCCCTTTGAAGTTCGTATCGTATTTCAGAGTGACGTTTCAAGGTTCAATGAATTGCGTTTCGTGATACAGATTGACGCTGGATTACTGATTGATCCACACGTATCGTGCGTCAGAGTGACGATTCAAAGCATCCGAAGTGTACGTTACGGATTATTTGCGCTAGCCGTCGTTGCATTGCGAAGGATGATCCCACGATTCAACGATTTATAATCGAACGATTCTCGGCCTGATATAGTGCACCCAACCCTTCCTCCCCTCCTTAAGCTACTTTGGAGGATCATAGGCGGCAACGGGGAGCCCGTGTTTGTTTCCGGAGTTATTTCACCGGGGGCTTGTTTTATTGCAACCAGAGTGGCCCTGCTTAACGGGATTGGACTTATAATCCTTACCCGGTCTGCTCACTCTTAATATGGTCCAGTACGCACGCTTTGACGAACATCTATCGCGATGAGTGAGAATGGATTCGCCACGTACTAATGTGAAGTTTATTTAGTTATGTTTGTCAAGCACAACTTAGGATCACAACTCCGTCTACCTCAGTCGATATCTCCGGTAGCTTCGGATGACTGGCCAAGAATCCGATGACAAACCACGGTTTTGGCAAAGGTAGCATTTAGCGGTTTTTATTTATCCACAGATATGATATCTCGCATGTGCGTATCTGTGCAAGGGTATGATTTGTACAAGGCTCACTACACCTTTAGCAAGGAAGGATCAATTTCCTGCTTCTATGCAACATAATGATAAAACATTAAGAGCAAGGTATATAGATGATCGACATGTATTAGTATATATTACAAGAAGTAAGGGCATGAGGCTTAATATAATGTTTAGCCTTCATAGGCAGCTATAATGTCTGCTGCATTGGTCAGCTCTGTGGCTTTGACCCAGGTGTCATGCTCAGGGCCGTAGCCTGCATATCGCACTAAATAGTATTTGACACCTCTAGTAAACTTATCCGAGAGTATATGTGATATCTCAAACAGTGGTTGCCCTTCTTCGGTGATCATCTGTGGCAGAGGCAAAGGTGCTTGGATCGAGTCATTGTACAGCTCTAATCTGGAAACAGGCTGTACCGGATGAATACGGATATCGAGGTCTCCGAAATCTAACTCGTATGCACGGCCATGGCTAAGCACTTTGGAAATGGTGAACGGCCCAATATATGGCTGCTTAAAGTGTCTGCCTGCCTCTGTCAAACCAGTCCATTGAATAAACTCGGTCCGTAAAAGAACTTTCTGCCCAACTGCATACTGCCGAGGCATGTGAGTCTTATTGAATCTGGCTTGGCTAATTTCTGCTGCTCGGAAAATGTTGTCTACCGCGTTGGCATGTACAGCCGAGTACTGGTCAAAATGATCTCGAATAGCTCTTTGTATTGGAACAGGAGCTTCTGGCGGAATAGTGATTACCAGGTCATGAGGCGAAAGTGGTTGCGCCATCGAGTCGAGATAAAACGGTGAATAACCAGTTGATGCAGAAACTGTGTTGTTAATTGCAAACTCCACCAGAGGCAACTTGTCCTCCCACGAATTGGCTGAAGTATCATTGCAACAACACCTGTGGATGAAAAAATACCACCTAATCAGTTTATAAACCAGAGGATGGTGAAATTGAATCATGAATCAACAATTTGAAAAGTACCTGAGGATATCCTCGATGAAGGCATGGCTCCTCTCATTGGCAGCATTCGACTGTGGATGGTGTG
The DNA here is from genome assembly GCA_001247695.2 of Cymbomonas tetramitiformis. Classification (NCBI taxonomy): domain Eukaryota; kingdom Viridiplantae; phylum Chlorophyta; class Pyramimonadophyceae; order Pyramimonadales; family Pyramimonadaceae; genus Cymbomonas; species Cymbomonas tetramitiformis. The sequence goes on along the minus strand of LGRX02028932.1, from coordinate 5,065 downwards.
AGGACGTCACAGACAATCTTGTACCAGTAGATTTCCACAGTGTTTGCCAGAATGTAGAGGTGAATCTGGGGTCTCGATCTGAGATGATGTTCCTCGGAAGACCATGGAGCTTGAAGATATGCTGCATATATATAGAAGCAGTATGCTGAGCTGTCCAGGTCATGCTGAAGGGAATGAGATGACAGCGATGAGAAAATTGGCACATTACCACAAATATACTGTCGTGCCCATTAGTGGTGATAGGCAGGTCAGTAATCCAGTCAAGAGATACATCTAGCCATTTTGTCTTAGGCACGGAATATCGTATATGTGCCTGACCATAAGGCTTGTGTCGCCTCGTTTTCTGGCGCTGACAAACGGGGCACTCCCGACCGAATGTACTTGATGGCTGCCGTTGTCATTCCTGGCCAATAATACCGGCTACGCAGAAGATGAAGCATGCGATTTTTGCCTACATGACCAGAAATAGTGGCTGAGTGGCACTCATGAAGGAGAATGTGGCGAAGCTGTTTGATCTCACCGTCATCTGTGGGGACTTTAGCTGTTGGTGGAATGTACAGCTGTCTGCCATAAATGGTCTTGCGATAGATCAACCCCTGAATGAGCTCGAAGCTGTAGCTGCTGACTGACTGTGATGAAGTCGATGATGTCAGTTTAGCCAAAATAGTCTGTGCAAATGTATCACAATCATATTCGGATATAATGATGTCGTGTAGCTGATGAGCTGATGAAGAAGATATAAGAGCAATGAATGTAGGATCTGCGGATGGCATGACCTCGCTGATGTCCATGTGTTGAAGACAATCAGTGAGTTCAAAAAGTGCAGAAATACGAGTGAGTGCATCTGCGACCTTATTCTTATCGCCAGCAATATGCTCTATACGGAAGTTGTACTCGGAGAGCTCATCCAACCACCGTGCCTGTTTGGGGCTCAGTGTGGATTTGGTCTGGAAATAAACCAGTGGCTGATGATCTGAGCGTACAATGGTCTCAGGATCTCCCAACAAGATGTGGCGAAAGAATCGGAAGCCCTCCACAATGGCAAATAGCTCGATCTCAGGAATAGGCCAACGTCTCTGTGTATCGGATAGAGTGACGCTGTGATAACCACATGGCTTCATACCTTTTCCTTGATCCTGGAGTATCACTTGACCAACGTGTGTGCCTGATCCATCGACCTCCATAATAGATGGCAGTTTCTGATCTGGAAGCTGTAGTACTGGAGCGTTACAGATGGCACTTTTGAGGTTATCAAATGCCTGCTGCTGCTCAGATTCCCAGACAAACTCTGCATTATCTTTAAGGAGACGATTGAGCGGCTCGGCAACTTTGGAGAACTTTGGTATGAATCTCCTGAACTGACCGACCATGCCCAAGAATGACCGAAGGGATGACTTGCCATCTTTAGCCATACGGCGTAGAGGCTGTTTTCCAACGGTAGGACCATAAGACACTGGAGGCTGAATTGCCATAACTGCTCGGATTCTGTCTTCGATGATGGATACGCCTGCTTCAGAGATGTGATGTCCGATGAAGTCTATAGATCTGACGAACAACTCCACCTTGGAAGGCCTGATGAAGAACTGGTGTTCTCTGCAACGCTGGAGAAACTGTCGGACATGACTCACGTGGCTGTCAAAATCCGGACTGTATACGATGGTATCGTCCATGAAAATGACAAGGAACCGATCGATGAAGTCGAAGAATGCCCGATTTCCTACACGTAGAGCTGTTGCAGGAGCATTGGTCAATCCGAAAGGCATGACTGTCCACTCATAGGAACCGTATCTGGTGCGAATAGCTGTTTTGTGAATGTCATCTGGATGTATAGGGATCTGATGGAAAAACTGATTGAAGTCAAATCTGCTAAACCATCGTGCGCCTTTTAGCTGTTCAAGAAGGGTGTCGTGAGGTGGCAATGGATACGTGTCCTTAATTGTGATGTTATTAAGGGCTCGATAATCACAACACATCCTCCACTTCCCACCTGGCTTAGGAGCGAAAATGATAGGACATCCATATGGAGATGATGACGGACGAAGGATACCCAAGTCGACATATTTGATGATCTGTCGTTTGAGTTCTTCCATCATGGGTACTGGAATGGTACGTACTGGCTGCGATGGTGGCTTGTGCCCAGGTTCAATGTTGATTCGATGATAACCACCTTCAAACCGTTCTGGCCTATGACCAGCTGGAAGATCCTCCTGGAATATGTCTGAAAAGTCTTCTCTCATTTGATCACGTGCTGCTGTGACCTCGGGGTCTTCCATAGTGGTGTCTGTGTCTGATGCTGTAAAGACCAGTTCACCGTCGACCTCTGAGAGAAAGAAGAGATAAGCTACGGCTTCTTCAGCCGAACCACTGGATCGAATACGACGAAGGTGCTTTCTCATGGTGGTGGCGCTGACCAATTCCATTTCAGGAAGGTCATCTGAGCCTGGAGTCTGCTCAACTCTGGACAATACTGTGCGAATCAGGGCTCTTCATGAATAGGATTAGTAATCATGATTTTTGATTTGATTAGGCCTTATTTTCTATTAATCAAGTCATGATTTGGACCCCTACCGTACTAATCAAGTCATGATTTGGACCCTTTCCTATGAATCAAGTCATGATTTTGTCGCGAGCCTATAAATCATGACTTGATTCGAAACGTGATTACTATGCACGATTTTCCCGCGCCACCCGACCGATCTCGCCCGACGGACTGACGCAGTTCCAGTTCTAGCCATCTATTCGTTGCGTCAGGTCTGTTCGACAGCCCACAATTTATTCCGGAGATGAGAAGCCTCCCACGTGCTTGCGCGCGGCCTATCGCGGGAAATGAATGCAATGTGAATTGAACTTAAAACGTTCACCAATATGGGTACTAATCACACTAGTAATCATGATTTTTGATTTGATTAGGCCTTATTTCCTAAAAATCAAGTCATGATTTGGACCAACCCCGTACTAATCAAGTCATGAGTTGGACGATTGCGGTACTAGTCAAGTCATGATTCGGACCTTCACCGTACTAATCAAATTATGATTTAAGCATTTTAAAACTAATCAAATCTAATCAAAGTATTCATGAAGAGCCCTGGTGCGAATACTGGAGCCTGATGAATGCTTCCTAGTGATCGTCAGATTTTTTGTCTGAAAGTCAATGTGGGGATTTCTCCTCGCTCCAACCAATCTTGACCCAGAATGACAGTGAATGGTTTCATGTCAATGATGTAGAAATCTTCTGTATCCTTATACTTGCCCAGCGTAAATGTAGCTTTGGGAAGATAGGATGTGCATGGTAGTTGGCTTCCTCCAGCCAATCCCACTGAAAACGATGAAGAGTCTGTGGATGCTATACCAAGCTGAGCAGCGAACTGTCTGTCAATGAAAGACGATGTGGCTCCTGGATCTACCAAAATGTGAGTACTCTGTCCATATACTTTCCCTTTGTACAACAACAGCTTCTTCTTTGATTTCAGCTGTGCTGTTTGAGACTGCATCTGTGCGATGTGCTCTGAGGGAGTGTCCATCTGCTGAAACTGCAATGTCAGACTGGAAAGGACTTCTTCTGAGATACTCTCAACCCGGCCACTTGCTTCAGTGGCATCTTCAGGCTGATCTACCCTCGGGGTGCTCTCAACACCGGTACCTGTGCAGTACCCTGAGAGTTTCCCTGAGGAGCTGGAGCTGAAGCTGGAACTGGAGCTGGAGTTGCAACTGCTGCATTGATGCTGTGCTGACTCTTCAGTTCCTTAACCAAGGTGTTGATCGTATTGATGAGTTTGCCGGACCCATCCTTAGCACCCTGATTCTGCTGCTGTTGTCTCCGATTCTGGAAAGGACTCTGAGCTGGTGGCTTACCCTTGATCTCCTTTCCATCTGGGGTCTTGGTGGAATAACAATCCTTCTCGATGTGACCAACACGACCACAACGATTGCAAGACTGAGGATTCCGTGATTTTCCTTTTCCTTTGCCCTTGCCTTTTCCACCTTTTCCCTTGTTCCGATTCTGATTGGAGTTCTGGCTGCCACTCTGATTCTGATTCCGATTTCTGTTGGATCTGTCATATGGCTTCTGGCCACGTCCTTTGTCTTTGTCCTTCTTGGCTGGACCTCCTGACGACTGCTCCTTCTGACCCCGATAGTGAAGGGTTTCTGACTGCTTTGAATGAATGACATAATTCAAATCAAGCAGTATCTGTGTGGTTTCTTGCCACGACAGATTGTTCCTTTGCTCTTCTGTCAGGAATCTGAGTTGGAACTGTCTGCGGAGATCTGGATCCATACTGGTGACGAATCTGTCCTTTATTAGCACATCATTCAAATCAACTGCTGCTAGAGAAGCCAGTGATGTAAATGTGCGCAAATAATCTGCAAAGGTTTGGGTTCCTTGAGTCAGTGCCATAAGGTGTTTCTTGGCTAATGATCTCTTGTGAGGATTACCAAATTGTCTGAGGAATGTCTGTCTGACCATCTCATAGGTGGCATGTGGCTGTTGTGCCAAGACCTGAAAATAGTGTCTGTCCTTATTCTGAATAAGAGTCAGAAACACTGTAATCAAATCCTTGTCCTTGACTCCAGGATAGGTGAACTGGAAATATCTGTCCACCGTGTCCAACCAGACTTCTGCGTCCTGTCCTGATTTGAATTCCCTAGGTGGTGTCATTTTCACCTTCGGGACCAAACTAGGTGGAGCTGGTGCTGGGACTGAATCTGAATCTGGATCTGTAAAAACCATCGGAGGATTATCTTCTGTGAACTCGTTTTCTGGTTCCTTAGGCTCATTGGCAGGATCCCTAAATCGGCCGCATATCTGGCTTCATACGACTGATGTTGTCATAGTAGCCTATCTGGTCATATCTAGTTTGTGTGTCGGCATAACCAGCGATCCATTTCGGGACTTTAAACCGGCTGTATGCATCATATGAACCAAGAATGTCGAAAAACCATGTCGATGGATCTGGGTCGATATCAGGAATCTCTGGCTCTTCCTCTTCGATTGTAACCATCTAAAAACAAAACACAGCACAAAAATACCTTCAGCTAGTCGACTAACTGAGTGTGTGTGATTTAT
>LGRX02028931.1:0-12962 GCA_001247695.2 Cymbomonas tetramitiformis | reverse complement strand
TGCTGCTAGAGAAGCCAGTGATGTAAATGTGCGCAAATAATCTGCAAAGGTTTGGGTTCCTTGAGTCAGTGCCATAAGGTGTTTCTTGGCTAATGATCTCTTGTGAGGATTACCAAATTGTCTGAGGAATGTCTGTCTGACCATCTCATAGGTGGCATGTGGCTGTTGTGCCAAGACCTGAAAATAGTGTCTGTCCTTATTCTGAATAAGAGTCAGAAACACTGTAATCAAATCCTTGTCCTTGACTCCAGGATAGGTGAACTGGAAATATCTGTCCACCGTGTCCAACCAGACTTCTGCGTCCTGTCCTGATTTGAATTCCCTAGGTGGTGTCATTTTCACCTTCGGGACCAAACTAGGTGGAGCTGGTGCTGGGACTGAATCTGAATCTGGATCTGTAAAAACCATCGGAGGATTATCTTCTGTGAACTCGTTTTCTGGTTCCTTAGGCTCATTGGCAGGATCCCTAAATCGGCCGCATATCTGGCTTCATACGACTGATGTTGTCATAGTAGCCTATCTGGTCATATCTAGTTTGTGTGTCGGCATAACCAGCGATCCATTTCGGGACTTTAAACCGGCTGTATGCATCATATGAACCAAGAATGTCGAAAAACCATGTCGATGGATCTGGGTCGATATCAGGAATCTCTGGCTCTTCCTCTTCGATTGTAACCATCTAAAAACAAAACACAGCACAAAAATACCTTCAGCTAGTCGACTAACTGAGTGTGTGTGATTTATATGTTATATATGGTATATCTGTATGTTTACATACATGTAGTACATTCGTACATAATAATGAGGTAGGTATATATATATATATATCCACCTTCTTCCCCCCTCAAGGAAGTGTGTGATATAAGGCAGTTGTCAATTGCCTGTACCTCATAAATAGCATGCATTCCATATAGGAAGCATCTGTTACAGTTTTAGGGTTGTTGCCCGATATATAATCATGTCGGTGTCGAATACAGCATGATATGTTAATGCCAAACACGAAGTTTTTCGAATATATAGTGGCATTTTAGGGCATGTTAGGTTACAGTGGCCCATATACCCAATAATGTGATTAGGGTGTTACATGGTATCAGTAACCCTACAATAGGTAAAAATAAAGCAGTATAAACGTTTTGCAACGCTTTTTTTAGCAAAACTGCATTTAATACCATACTGAATGTTAAGTGGTTTTCAGGAGGTATGTTACACCCCTGACACACACATTCAATTTTAGGGTGTTACAGGGTGTTACACATGCTGCATAAATCAGGGATTGTTATTTGATAGCTAAATATTCATTTTAGCAAAAAAAAATCAATCCGAAATTTTCAAAATGTATTTCACGTACAGCATTTTGACCGATTTAGTGTTACAGCCAATATGTAACCCCCACATATTCCACACCTATTATCTAGGGTGTTACATGAGATATGACATGTGTCATTATGATTTTCTCATACCTCAATAGGTATGAAATCATATTATCAAATAAAATAGGGTCCGATTTTCCATTTTCAAATCTATCGCAAACGGATTTCACCCATTTTGGCCGTTTTTGGCTACATATATATATACATATCTCTCTGTGTGTGTGGAATGTAAAGTACAGAAACACTGCAAATCACTTTTCCTTTGCACATGATAAATTTCATGGCATAAAAGTGAATTATGCTGTATATCAACATCTGAGGTTGATCACATTTCTGGGTTTTACTGATTTAAACCCATGGCAGTAAATTAACCGTAGTAACCAGTTAGGCCAGTTAACTAGTTAGACCCAGTTACTACCAGTTATTGTTACTAGCTAGTTAATCAATTCCATTTTTATTAACTAACTGACCCTAGCTAGTTAATTAATTCGCACTAACCGGTTGTAGCTAGTTAATTAATTTTATCAATCGAATTAACTACTTAGTGGCAGTAACGAGCTGACCCCCCTCAAAATTTATTAATTACCGGTTAATCACCCATGTCGCCCATCGCGATCGGTCGGAAAATCGAAAAATCGAGATCTCTGATTTTCGACACGGCTTCAGCGGTCAGCGCTAGGAACACCTTAATCGCGCGAGACGACACGAGTGTCATGAGCAGCAGTCGAGTGTCACGAAGCCATTTGTCGTCTTTACACACACCTTACTGTACAGTCAACAGTGTCGCAAACACAACTCACAAATTCTGCAGAACTGTCCGTTGCGTGGATATAGATATACCGCGCTAAAGTGTGTTGGATATAATGGGGCGAACAAAGAAAAAGCTTCCGCCTGCAGCTTCAAAAAGCGGTCCTCGAGGTGAGGGTGGCAATGCTTCGGTTGTCGTGGACGGTAAGAAGGGGGGAATACGTCGAACTCGGAAGCATTTGGCGGATACCACAAGCGGATCGGAAGAGTACCTCATTGAGGACATCCTCGCCATGCGGTGGACAAGAGGCCGACGCGAGTGGCTGGTGAGATGGAAAGGCTATCAAGCCAAGGATGATACGTGGGAGCCGATTGAGCACCTTGCAGGTGCGTCGATCTCTGAGTTATCATAACTCAACGAAACGAACCCCTAAGCTCATTCGAAAGATGTACCTCGCTTGTGCAAGATCTCGCCTATTTTTGAGTTGTAAAAGTACAAGATTACTCGAGTTTATTATGAGTCTGAACGTTGTTGTGTGGTTGCGTGGTGTGAGGCATGGTTGCAGGTGCTGAGGACTACATCAGCAGGTTCGACAAGGAGCAACTTGAGAAGAATGAAGAGGCGGCTTCGACGTTGGCTAAGAAGTTGCAGTCCGCGCGAGATGCGGAAACTGCGGTGGCGCTTAAGAGGGAGGCCGCCATCGAGGAGGAGCGCAAGCAACAAGAGGCGCGCACGCTTCAAAAAAGAGTAAGCGTACCTCACCTTGGTGGGCGTATTTCAAGGAGGGCGTCGCCAACTCCACCCATGTCTATTGCACCTTGCCCTCCAAGGATGACCCTGAGAAAGAGTGTGGGGGGGCTATCGCTAAGAGCGCATGCCCTAGTGGGCTCAACAACCACTGCTTGTACATGCACAACGACGTCTGGAAGGAGGTGGACGCGAAAATACGGCAGGAGAAGGAGGTGAAGCTAGACCCAGGTGAAGTCGCGCGTGGCAACAACCAGGCGAACACGCTCACAGGGAAGGAGGGATCGGTTTGGAGTGAGATGCGCAAGAACGACATTGACGAGAAGATATCTTACTGGGTCGCCAAGAGGAAGCGCCCTAGGGCATTGCTGGAGGACGACGAGTTCCGCCTCAGCTGGAGGGACGCCACGCGTGGGGCGTATCATCCTCCAGACCACACGAAAGCGAAGAAAGAGATATCGCGTATGGCACGCAAAGGTTCGCATCCTTCCTTAGTTTAAAGTGAGTGCAAGATGCATAGCGTAGAAATAGGGTTTCATTGCTGTATTGCATGTATGGAATATGTGTGTGTGTGGGTGTGTGTGTGTGGATGTCCCATGGTTGCATTGCACGTTTAAACCGTAGGATTGTAAAGTCGTTTTATAATATGATTAGATCGCGGAGGGGCTGCGGAGATGCGCGGGCGGCAACGCGGCCGGCACCATCTACGGAACCGTTCCGACGACGGATTACGGTCAGCAGAGCTCGATGTGTTGAGATGTGGACGGCCCACCGCGTGGTCCGCACAACATGATTGTTAAAACCGATGTTGCAATAGGTTACAATGGCACTCATATTTTGGAGCCGTGCGGGCGGCACAGACAGCTGTTCCCCTGAAACCCTAAATATTTACTGTTCAACTCTCCACAAGCATATCGGTTGTCCGCGTACACCATTGATATTAATATTCATCACAGAACTTGAGAACTATATTTGCATATGGTTTAGGTAATAGGTTGCTGCATCGGTTTGAAACGGGAGGGTCATTTTAGGTGGAGAGGGTGGGCTAGGGACAGTTTCAGTCATGCGTGTCATCAATGTCATACAGGATAGGGTATAGTGAGAGGGCTGATGAGAAATTGAAGGAGAGGTCAGCACAGTCCTGTAGTGCAGGCTGTGGGGAGCATGTGGGTATAAGGATGGGTGAAGGGGGCCTTTTGAGGCCCCGGGAGGGTCATTTTAGGTGGAGAGGGTGGGCTAGGGACAGTTTCAGTCATGCGTGTCATCAGTGTCATACAGGATAGGGTATAGTGAGAGGGCTGATGAGAAATTGAAGGAAGGGTCAGCACAGTCCTGTAGTGCAGGCTGTGGGGAGCATGTGGGTATAAGGATGGGTGAAGGGGGCCTTTTGAGGCCCCGGGAGGGTCATTTTAGGTGGAGAGGGTGGGCTAGGGACAGTTTCAGTCATGCGTGTCATCAGTGTCATACAGGATAGGGTATAGTGAGAGGGCTGATGAGAAATTGAAGGAGGGGTCAGCACAGTCCTGTAGTGCAGGCTGTGGGGAGCATGTGGGTATAAGGATGGGTGAAGGGGGCCTTTTGAGGCCCCGGGAGGGTCATTTTAGGTGGAGAGGGTGGGCTAGGGACAGTTTCAGTCATGAGTGCCATCAGTGTCATACAGGATACTTAGGGTATAGTGAGAGGGCTGATAAGAAATTGAAGGAGGGGTCAGCACAGTCCTGTAGTGCAGGCTGTGGGGAGCATGTGGGTATAAGGATGGGTGAAGGGGGCCTTTTGAGGCCCCGGGAGGGTCATTTTAGGTGGAGAGGGTGGGCTAGGGACAGTTTCAGTCATGCGTGTCATCAGTGTCATACAGGATAAGGTATAGTGAGAGGGCTGATGAGAAATTGAAGGAGGGGTCAGCACAGTCCTGTAGTGCAGGCTGTGGGGAGCATGTGGGTATAAGGATGGGTGAAGGGGGCCTTTTGAGGCCCCGGGAGGGTCATTTTAGGTGGAGAGGGTGGGCTAGGGACAGTTTCAGTCATGCGTGTCATCAGTGTCATACAGGATAGGGTATAGTGAGAGGGCTGATGAGAAATTGAAGAAAGGGTCAGCACAGTCCTGTAGTGCAGGCTGTGGGGAGCATGTGGGTATAAGGATGGGTGAAGGGGGCCTTTTGAGGCCCCGGGAGGGTCATTTTAGGTGGAGAGGGTGGGCTAGGGACAGTTTCAGTCATGCGTGTCATCAGTGTCATACAGGATAGGGTATAGTGAGAGGGCTGATGAGAAATTGAAGAAAGGGTCAGCACAGCCCTGTAGTGCAGGGTGTGGGGAGCATGTGGGTATAAGGATGGGTGAAGGGGGCCTTTTGAGGCCCCGGGAGGGTCATTTTAGGTGGAGAGGGTGGGCTAGGGACAGTTTCAGTCATGCGTGTCATCAGTGTCATACAGGATAGGGTATAGTGAGAGGGCTGATGAGAAATTGAAGAAAGGGTCAGCACAGTCCTGTAGTGCAGGCTGTGGGGAGCATGTGGGTATAAGGATGGGTGAAGGGGGCCTTTTGAGGCCCCGGGAGGGTCATTTTAGGTGGAGAGGGTGGGCTAGGGACAGTTTCAGTCATGCGTGTCATCAGTGTCATACAGGATAGGGTATAGTGAGAGGGCTGATGAGAAATTGAAGGAAGGGTCAGCACAGTCCTGTAGTGCAGGGTGTGGGGAGCATGTGGGTATAAGGATGGGTGAAGGGGGCCTTTTGAGGCCCCGGGAGGGTCATTTTAGGTGGAGAGGGTGGGCTAGGGACAGTTTCAGTCATGCGTGTCATCAGTGTCATACAGGATAGGGTATAGTGAGAGGGCTGATGAGAAATTGAAGGAGGGGTCAGCACAGTCCTGTAGTGCAGGGTGTTGGGAGCATGTGGGTATAAGGATGGGTGAAGGGGGCCTTGTGAGGCCCCGGGAGGGTCATTTTAGGTGGAGAGGGTGGGCTAGGGACAGTTTCAGTCATGCGTGTCATCAGTGTCATACAGGATAGGGTATAGTGAGAGGGCTGATGAGAAATTGAAGAAGGGTCAGCACAGTCCTGTAGTGCAGGGTGTGGGGAGCATGTGGGTATAAGGATGGGTGAAGGGGGCCTTTTGAGGCCCCGGGAGGGTCATTTTAGGTGGAGAGGGTGGGCTAGGGACAGTTTCAGTCATGCGTGTCATCAGTGTCATACAGGATAGGGTATAGTGAGAGGGCTGATGAGAAATTGAAGGAAGGGTCAGCACAGTCCTGTAGTGCAGGGCTGTGGGGAGCATGTGGGTATAAGGATGGGTGAAGGGGGCCTTTTGAGGCCCCGGGAGGGTCATTTTAGGTGGAGAGGGTGGGCTAGGGACAGTTTCAGTCATGCGTGTCATCAGTGTCATACAGGATAGGGTATAGTGAGAGGGCTGATGAGAAATTGAAGGAAGGGTCAGCACAGTCCTGTAGTGCAGGGTGTTGGGGAGCATGTGGGTATAAGGATGGGTGAAGGGGGCCTTGTGAGGCCCCGGGAGGGTCATTTTAGGTGGAGAGGGTGGGCTAGGGACAGTTTCAGTCATGCGTGTCATCAGTGTCATACAGGATAGGGTATAGTGAGAGGGCTGATGAGAAATTGAAGGAAGGGTCAGCACAGTCCTGTAGTGCAGGGTGTGGGGAGCATGTGGGTATAAGGATGGGTGAAGGGGGCCTTTTGAGGCCCCGGGAGGGTCATTTTAGGTGGAGAGGGTGGGCTAGGGACAGTTTCAGTCATGCGTGTCATCAGTGTCATACAGGATAGGGTATAGTGAGAGGGCTGATGAGAAATTGAAGGAAGGGTCTGCACAGTCCTGTAGTGCAGGGTGTGGGGAGCATGTGGGTATAAGGATGGGTGAAGGGGGCCTTTTGAGGCCCCGGGAGGGTCATTTTAGGTGGAGAGGGTGGGCTAGGGACAGTTTCAGTCATGCGTGTCATCAGTGTCATACAGGATAGGGTATAGTGAGAGGGCTGATGAGAAATTGAAGGAAGGGTCAGCACAGTCCTGTAGTGCAGGGTGTGGGGAGCATGTGGGTATAAGGATGGGTGAAGGGGGCCTTTTGAGGCCCCGGGAGGGTCATTTTAGGTGGAGAGGGTGGGCTAGGGACAGTTTCAGTCATGCGTGTCATCAGTGTCATACTACGGTTATTGCCTACTCCCTCTTTTCTCTCTTCCCTCTCTTCCCCTCTTCCCTCTTTTCTCTTTTCCCTTTCCCTTTGTCGCTTGTCAAGTTGTCCTTCTTTCAATTATTAACTTCAAAGCGTATTGTGCCGGGTGCGTCGTGCAGGAATGGACCGTGTTCTGGTAAAGTCCTCGCTCCGGCGCCAAGAAGGCCTCAAGCCTTGTGTGGGTGCCGACATCTGGGCTGATGGGGAGGTTTCCATCATGGCCATTCTGCAATATTCGATCGACCGCTCCTTCGCCCCGACCGACAAGTACCACCACACTCCCATTGGCTTTCATGTCTGCGAAGAGCTGGTCACCGCTGTTCCCTTTGACCAGGACACCCACACTGGGGAGAACATCGAGATCAAGTTGACCGCCGAGCTTGCTGCAGCGGACTACCCCGTCACTGAACCAGGTATGGGCGTCTTCGACTGTGTGTCCGACAACGGTGCGAACATGGTCAATGGCATGGAGAAGTTGGGGGATGGCGCCGGTGATTGTGGTCCCCACACGATCGAGCTCTCAGCTAATCTGTTCTACGAGACGGAAGGGTGTGACGTAGTGGCCAAGAAGATCAAGGGCATGACCACGCATTTCCACCAAATTGGAGGTGCCAACATGAAAGACTTTCATACCTGTCAGCGTGAATACTCCCTCCCCACGAAGAAGCCCCAGAGCACGGGAAACAGCTGCAGATGGCACTTTGCCCACGATCAGTGGTGTTTCTTTGCAGCGAACCAGCCCGCCGTGCAACTGTATGACACCCAGTATACCGCGCGGGCGGGAGATGCCTACAAGCAACACAAGATGTTGTTTGATGATTGGACCGTTTGCCACCAAGGTGCATCCGTTATGCAATCGATGACCGTGCTCAGCAAGGAGTTGGAGACCACCATTGAGCCTCAAGCAGGTGTGCACCCGCCAGGGAAACTCAGCCCCCCCTCAGCTCAGCCCCCCCTCAGCTCAGCCCGTCCCTCATCTCACCCCCTCATCTCAGCCCCCCTCATCTCAGCACCCCTCAGCTCGCCGACCTCAGCTTAGCTCCCTCCTCATCTCGCCTCCCCCAGCTCAGCCCGCCTCGCCTCAGCCCCCCTCATCTCAGCCCCCTCAGCTCGCCGACCTCCGCTCCGGCCCCCCCTCATCTCAGCCCCCCTCAGCTCAGCCGCCTCATCTCACTCCCTCAGCTCTCGCCGACCTCAGCTCAGCCTCCCTCATCTCAGCCCCCCTCAGCTCAGCCCCCCTTAGCTCAGCCCGTCCCTCATCTCACCCCTCATCTCAGCCCCCTCAGCTCGCCGAACTTAGCTTAGCCCTCCTCATCTCAGCCCCCTCAGCTCAGCCCGCCCCTCATCTCACCCCCCTCTCATTTCAGCCCCCTCAGCTCGCCGACCTCAGCTCAGCCTCCCCTTAGCTCGCGCCCCCCCTCATCACAGCCCCCCCCTCAGCTCGGTCTCCCCTCAGCTCAGCGTCCCCTCAAAATAACCTAGACACTTGTAGGCTAACGCCCCGAGCCACTTGAGCCGTCATTAACATCGTGTGCTTTTGCGATGCGCAGGCATGATTCTTCCGTTGGTGAACAAGGTCATCATCAAGCTCGAGGATACCAAGGCTGTGAAAGTGGGCGACACGGTGGTGCCGGCGCACAAGCTATCTAAGCCGGTGCGTGTCGGGAGGCAGAAGGTGCACGCGGACCTCTTTGAGCGGTGGGTCACCGAGTTGCAAGCCGAGCCGGTGGAGGGAGCTACCGATGCAGCTGCAACGCGTACTACGCGCAAGATCGAGAGGTTCAGGAAGTTGGCTATCAGTACCGTGCTAGACCCTCGCTTCAACCGCTTCAAGTTCAAGGGTTCTGAGAACTACGACAAGGCTAAGGTCTTGCAGTCGGTGCGAGAGGAGTACTTGGCACACTACGCCGTTCCCCTCACCACTCCCAAAGCCCAAGCAGCTCCCTCAGCCGCCGTGGGTAGCAAGCGCAAGCATTCCCTACTGTGCGACAGTGACTCCGAGGGCGATGCGAGTGACGACGATGACATGCCGACCCTTTTGGAGGCGGAAGCCGATGATGAGGATGATCCTCACACTGAAAGTGTGAAGCAGCTTGAAAAGTATCTGGAACTGAAGCAGGCGCCGGTGGACACTGCTATCCTTGAATGGTGGTTCGAGAACGAGAAGAAGTTCCCACGCGTCTGCATGATGTGGCGCCAATTCCACGGCCGGCCTGCATCATCGGCTGGTGTGGAGCGGCTTTTCTCTGGTGCTGGGAAGATGCATGGCAAGGACGCCCAGACCATGAAGTCCGAGACCATTCAAGAAACCTTGATGTGCGCGGTCAACTACAATCCTTGGCAGTCATCTGTTCCAGAGGTGGATGCCAAGGGCGCGACCGAGGCGACTGATGTGGCGGAGGCATAAGTAGAATGTGCAAGTGCACTATGGCACTCATAGGGTGTTAGAGTCAGAACATAGAAATCACTGAGCAAGCTAGTATAGGCCTCTCCTCAGCACTTAGAAGGGTGAAGGCTCCGCTTGACACCATAGCAGCCTGCCCTGGCACATGCTCTGCACTCTCGTTACCAGTCACTACAAGAGACGGAACGACGCAGAGGATCGCCCAGAAAACCCCGGGTCGTGTGTTAGAAAACATTAGAAAAGTAATAATATGTATGTGTTATACTGTTATTCTCTTCTGAAATACGTTTGTGCATGCCTTTGGTGTCTACACCACATACCGGTTGACCCCTCAGCCCCCCCTCAGCTTGTCCTCTCACTCTCACTTAAAAGCACCTCACAAGTAAGTAAGTATCTCAGGTTGCCAGAGAGTAATGATGACATCTAACACAAATAATATGTATATCCGAATGGGTCGAGTTTGACCTCGAATGAGCAACATTTAATGCCGCTGTATCCCCATACTCAATATTGGTTGTAACCAGTTAAACCACCAATTAACTAGTGCAATAAAAGTAATTAACCAATTGTAGCTAGCTAATCAATTTTTTAGTTATTAACTAACTAACCCCAACCAGTTAATTAATTTGCACTAATCACTTCAAACCAGTTGGACCTCGGGTCAACCGGTTACGCCCCTTACCGAGAGCTCTTGTATCCTGGAGAACAGATTGGGGATGAAGGAGCAGCAATTGAATGAGAAGCTGTCCTTAGACATGCGCCTGCTGCCAGCAGACGTGGGTCCCCGTCGTGTGGTGAAGGGAGACAGATTTCAGCCATGGCATGCTATCTCATCAAGGGAGATGCTATTGGAGGAGAAGGCCATGTTCCTCTACGCGCCAGATCAGATTGATTGGGGTAGACAGGAGAAGCTCTCTGAGGCTGTGCAGATCTTCATGCCAGGACACTGGAATGAGGGCCATCGCACCGTGCTGAGCAAGAAGTACCGGGAACATAAAGCAATGGCGAGGCAACTGAGGGATGCACCTCTGGTGCCTGCTTTGGCTGGAGAAGAAGTTGAAAAGCGAGGAGAATCGAGACATATGACCAAGGCTCAGGTGCGCGAAGCTAGCGCACTGCAGTGGGGGCTTGAGCTGGTCATCACGGTGCCCTCCGAGGTGAGGCGCCTGGCGACAGAGGTGGACTGGAAGTCCATCGATGGTGTGTGGGACCCATGGGCAGGCACTGGGGTCATCAGTGAGGTGATGGTGGAGCAATGGCCGCAGTTGAGATTTATGAATAATGACTGGAATTCTCAACTGGGTTGGTCTGAGGCGCATGACGCACTTCAGCCAGGTAACTATCGCATATGGAAGGAGAAGTATGGTGTTTGTGATGCCGTGGTGACTTCGCCCTAGTTTGCAGCGCTGGATATCGCGTTTCCATTGGCAGTTATGGCCAGTCGTGTGGTGGCATGTGTCCATGTTCCTTCTTACTATTTGACAGACATGACCGAGAGCAGAGCTGCGTACTTCAGACGATTGAGCCAGTCTGGACGCTTGCATGTGATTGGGCATCTGGAACATGGACCTATTGGCCGCAGATGTATGTGGGTTTTGGTGTGCAAGAACCCTCTGGTCAGAGCAAGGATGTTACAGGATGGAGAAGGTGAAGGCATTGGTATGTTCACTTTCAGTCTGGGCAAGTTCATGGCGGGTGATACGACCCAGTATGCTGAACAAGCCCACATTTGAGTCTGTGCTGCTGCAGGCAGCAGCTACAGATGGGGGATGTTGGAAATCTGGGCTTGCATATAAGAGCGATCTCAGAATATCAGAATTTCAAAAGTTTTGTAGCTCTATGATCTTGTGCTGTGTTAAGTCTGCCTGGATAACTGCCGACACGAGTGAATGTTGAGAACGAGTTTATGTCTATCCGCGAGTGTTAAGATTGCTCGGACCCGACAGTATTCGTACCATCATGTGCACGCGTTTGCGACAGCTGTAACAAACGCCGGCTTCTCATGGTACGGCGAACAGCAAATACGAGTGGTCTTTAGGTGTACCTTGCCAACGGAACTTCTTTGAGACGGCGCATGCCAAGGGGGAGCAGGATGGGGCGGGGGCGCATGTCAAGCACGCAGCGGTGGCGGCGGTCATATCAGAGGGTGACAAGTGGTATGCCCGCATCAATTGCGCTGCAGACCTGCATGCGTTCTGTTGCGAGAGATTGAGCCGACGTGCGGATAGCAGTTACGCCAAGGCAAGAGCGAGCTTCAATCAACGGTTTTTTTTACTTGGTACCAGAGGACGCACTGCACGAGGAGGCGGGAGGATTGCATGCGGTGGATCACAATGCTGGTGCAGCATACCAGGCGGTGGATGGGACGCAGCGCTTGCATTCTGTAAGGGGGGGGGGAGGGCGAGGGGAAGTTGATGGTACGTGAGCGTACATGCTATTGCGTGAATTGTTATATATGCGGAGTGTGTGCGCTCCATTCCGGACTCGGAGGGATGCTTGGAGACGTCCCACGTGGATGCGTGGAGAGATGTGGAGTTGCGGCCGGCTACGGGCGCGGCCGCCGTGAGGATTCGCGGCATGGTGGAGGAGTATGCGGCGGGTGTGAGTGTAGCCGTGCGGCGTGGTAGCAGCATGGCGGTGAAGAAGGATCCTACGGACGCATCACATGCCTACTACTTGGTGAAGGCGCTGTCTGGTGTCACGGAGGTCGGCGGGAGGATCCGCCGTGATGACTATAGACAGACATTTGCTCCTGGAGACTCGGTGATTTCGGGGAGATACTTTGAGTGGACGGATCCAAACGTGCGAGATACATACACCTTAGATACTAGCAAGAAGTGCTTGATTCCGTGTGAAGCCGTACTAGCATGTGATGTTCGCCTAGTTAAGAGGGGGGATGTGTACATGCTACCCCTGAGGGAGCATCAGCGGTTGTTGGCACTTCTGTGAGATTCTAGTGTTATGTAGATGTATATATTGTATATATTGTAGATACTGTTATGTTGCGGTGTATATTGTTATGACTTGTACATACTTCGAATAACTTCTCCGCATCACGTGCTACATCTCACGCACCCGCAATATATGCAATTTCTGCTTTGCAGCCCTTTTTACAGACGAAATTAGCTCCCCAGCACCCCGTGAATATGACCCGATGTGAAATTTCGCTTCTCATTGCCTAGGTATGACCTCTAAATACTTCTCACAACTTCTAATAACTTCTCCGTATCACGTGCTACATCTCACGCGCCCACGAGACATGCATTTTCTGTTGTTGCAGTCAGTTTACAGACGAAATTAGCCCCCCAACGCCCCGTGAATGTGACCCGATGTGAAATATCACTTCTCGATGCCTAGTAATAACTTCTAGATACTTCTCACAACTTCTAATAACTTCACCGTATCATTTGCATATCTCACGCGCCCACGAGACATGCATTTTCTGTTTTGCAGTCAGTTTACAAACGAAATTAGCTCCCCAACGCCCCGCGAATGTGACCCGATGTGAAATATCACTTC
>LGRX02028930.1:0-59477 GCA_001247695.2 Cymbomonas tetramitiformis | reverse complement strand
CACGCATAGGGGGTGGGTTGAGCTGGAGGGCGCGCACACGCATAGGGGGTGGGTTGAGCTGAAGGGTGCACACACGCACACTGTCATCAGGGCCTGAAAATGGTTTTCAGGGCCTGAAAATGGTTTTCAGGGCCTGAAAATGAGTTTTCAGGCCCTGAAAATGCCTTATGTGAATTTTTAGGGCTTGGAACACTGTAAAACTTTCAGGCTTTGAAAACCATTTTCAGGGGGCAAGATGAGGACATGAGAATATAATTCTAAACTTTATATAACACGAAAAGTGAATAATATTTTCAGGCCCTGAAAACAAAGTTCAGGGGGCATCTTAAGAGTGTGAATTCGCAATTTTCAGGCCCTGAAAATTGGTGTAAAAATTATATTATCCATGAGGTTTTTTCTAAGGTGTATAACTAGCCTAGTATAAAACAAGTTCAGACCCTGAAAGTGATTTTTAGGCCCTGAAAACCATTTTCAGGCCCTGAAAATGGTTTTCAGGGGGGCAATTTTTCAGGGGGCACAAAAACAAAAATCAGGGGGCAATCGTAAGTAGCCCCCCATCTGCCGGATTTACTCCGGACGGCACTCCAATCCGACCCCAACGGGGATGGAGGCGTCCTCGTTGGAGACGGAGGTGTCCTCGTTGGAGACGGAGGTGTCCTCGTTGGAGACGGGGGCAGCTGCTACGTTCGAGCCGGAGATGGTGGACTCGCAGGTGTGGGAGGCGCATCTCCCGGGGAACGTGATCGGGCACCACGCGGGACTCTGATTGAGTTTGCCCACGACCCCTCGTTGGTCAAAGCAGGTGATGGCGACCTGGCACGAGAAGGGCCAGCGGCCGCACTCGAGGGTCCAGCTGCTGCGGCACGAGCGGGTGGAGGCGATGAATCAGGAGGGGATGGCGTCGGCGAGTGCACTGCGCGCGGCGGCGACTTCGACCGTGCCAACCTTTCACGACTGAGGGACCTGGCCCGAGACGGCCCAGCGGTCGCGCGAGATGGTCCTGCCCCTGCGGCAGGCGCAGACGGCCGTGCCGTCACGCGCTTGGTGACCTGCGTGCTGTGGGGTGGCGGTGGCCTGCGTGCTGCACCTGCTCTAATCGCAGTGTACCCCTCCTGCTCAGTGTTCACAGACTTGAGCATCCTCCTGCTTTCCCCCAAGCGCAGGTACTCCTGGGCAGCTGCGTTGCTGGCGAACACCCTGCCGGGTCCTCCAAGGCCATCTTCTACCGGGTAAAACTTGGCGTTGGAATCCAGCGGGACGACCAGCTTGTACAATAATTCGTACTTTTGGTTATCATACTGATATTTTGATGAATATATTTTACTGCTGTTTTTACTCTTTTACAAAACAAAACTGGGCGAAAAATCGCCCGGACACCCCAAATTTCGGGCTATACCCTAAAATTTCAAATTTTTGAAATAACGTGTCATTATCTACTCTCCAAATGCTATTTAGTCATATAAAAAAAACCTCATTATCATAACTTCCGCCGATTGACACCTGAGCACCGCCCGAAACTGGGCGAAAAATCGCCCGGAAACCCCAAATTTCGGGCTATACCCTAAAATTTCAAATTTTGAAATAACGTGTCATTAGCTACTCTCCAAATGCTATTCAGTCATATTAAGAAAACCTCATCATCATAACTTTTCAAAAAATGAGAATATAATGAGACACCCGCGTGTCTCATTTTTGCGATATGGTCGTTGTGTGTCACAGCACGAACCTACAAATCAGTCAGCAGTCCAGTGTTGGTCCTAGGAGTCTGTCATAGGGGCCTGCACCGGGACTCCCGGTCAGGGCTGCCTATACAGATTTCAGCAGATGTTGCACTATTTCGTAGTTGTCTTGTACTTATTAGCTTCCCAGGGGGTACGTGATAGGGGCATCGGGTGCTGACCAGGCACTGGGGTTATCTCAGAATCTGTTTCTGTGTTAGCGTGCTCTCTAGCTTATGACTTGGTGTCTATGGCAGCCGAGGTCTTCGCATGGTCAGCACTCACATGCTTTCAAGGCTGAAGTAACCTTGCTCCATCTTTCTGGGGCGCCATGTTTATCTTGTCACAAACTGGAAAGCTGCATCTCAGAAACTGTCTCAGTGTTTCACTTATCTATTTTCTGGCAGTATTACGTGCTCGTGGGAACTTTGGAGGCACTTTTACGTAAAATAGTGTGTGCTGAAATGTTCGACTTGTATTACGTGCTCGTGGGAACTTTTGAGACACTTTTTACGTAAGACAGTGTGTGGGCTGAATTTCGATTTGTATTACGTGCTCGTGGGAACTTTTCAGGCCGCCAGTGTCAGTTGACATTGTGTTTGGTTGATATCAAAATCAATATCGATGGTTCCGATAAATCGATTTATCGGTTCTTAGCATACAATATTAAAATCAATTGATACCATCTGGTAGACTATCAGAATCGATTGATAATTGTTTTTTTAACTCTAGAAAAATCAGAATTGATTGATTACACTTGAAAAAATCGGAATTAATTGATGAACGTGCCTAATAATCAAAATCAATCAATGTCTGGCAGATAACAATTAGAATTGATTGATAACCCTAGTCCCAACTAATACCGAACCTTGGTCCATACAGTACGTACGGACAGTGTCTATTGTGGTGTCCATACGGGTGGAAGGGGCTGTACACACGCGCGGACTCCGTCTGAACAACTGGGTTATGTGCGCAGGATACACAAAGCCTACTTGACGCACGCCAACGAGAAGCATGTATGTGTATCCCGAGAAGCTGACAGCGAGGAAACTGGCCGGCCTGAACTTGGAACCTGCCGAGGTGCGGGAACGGGACCGTTGGAATCCCCCCGCCATGGTGTGATATTTGCTTGTGTTTCTTTTGTATTCCATTTCGCTTGTCATTTTGTGTCGATGCTCTTACTGCACTCACTTAGGTTGCATTCACTTGCAGTTCAGGACGTGCGGGGTATAAAAATGGGGCCGCAGAAGGAAGAACCTTTACCCGATGGGAAACCCGAGGAGGAGGCGGGCAAAACCGGGGAGGATGGCGGTTCCGAGGAGGACGCCGGGAACGAGGAGGACGACGAGGAAGTTGCTGCTGAGGGTGACGACGCTGTTGTTGCTGCTGGTGGTGGTGAAGGAGAGGTTGTGGAGGAGGAGGAGGAGGATGACAAGACGGCCAGTGAAGATGATGACACGGAGAAGCCGATGGGCGAGGACGATTCCAAGAAGGAGGAGAAGAAGGGGGATTCCAAAGAACCTCTTCACTTTCAGAAGCTGAAGAGAAAACCTGAAGCTGCAGGCAAAGAAGCCCAAAAGCAAGCAAAGAAGCCCAAGGCAAGCTAGAAAAAAATAGAAACATTTTGTATATTTTGTAAACATGTGTACTTTTCGTGAAAGTGTCCTGCTCTGTCTTGCTTGCATCTTACGTCGTCCATACGGTGTCCATACGGATGGAAGCCCACGTCCACGCGCGTAAAAGCAATATCCACACGTGCGGACGGCGATTCATATATTCGAAGCTCCGTCCACTCTCTCAGACGCCATCGTTCATGCGTGTGGACTTTGCTGTTCATACGTATGATGGACGATACCGTCCATACGTATGAACTTGTATTATTATAAGCTGTCCACACGTACGGACTCTACTGTTCATACGTATGTATGGACGGTATCGTCCATATGCATGGATTTGTATTATCATAAGCTGCCCACACGTACGGACACCGACGTTCATACGCGTGGATCGGTAAAATCTGTTGACAAAACCATCGTCCACGCGTGCGGACACCTACGTCCATCCGGACGAATCACTGTCCGCACGTACGGACGCACACAATCACCTGTGTGGATACACTTACTATTCTTATCCTTAAGCTCTTAATAATTAGCAATGTCTCTGTCCAGATGTGCGGACACCTACGTCCATACGGATAAAATAACGTCCACACGTACGGACGTATATGTCCACACGCTTGGATATGCTGATTGTTCGTATCCGCATGTTCATATGTACATGATTATGTTCATACGTACGGACGGCTACGTCCATACGTGTGAACATGCCGATCCATACGGGTAAAAAGCCCCTCCATACGTATGGATACCTTCGTCCATACGCGCGGAATAGCGAATTCTGATCGTCTATACGACTGTCCATACGGTGTCCATCCGGTGTCCATCCGGGTGTCCATGCGGTGTCCATGCGATCTTCCATACGGTGACCGTGCGGTTGAATATTGCCTGTGTCCACACGTATGGACACCGGGTGGACTTTAGGCCGTCCATACGGTGTCCATACGGGTGTCCATACGGGTGTCCATACGGGTGTCCATACGGTGTCCATGGGACATTTTCGTACGGACACCACATGTACTCGCCGTCCGTACGGTTCTTACATGTGCCTCAAGGTTTCTTCAGAAATAACACTTTTTTCAACGTCCGGCAAACGCGTCTGCAAAATTTCCGCCGCCTTATGTCAATTTTATTTTGATAAATATTATGGATATTCAGCGGCTTATTTTTGTTTTTATGATACTCACGTAGTATCTTTGACGCCTTTTGAGACGAGCGGAGCTGAGTATGTCGAAATACGGCCGGAAATCTTCGGCTGCTGAGCCGCTACTTACGAGTCTTGAAGTCCATCTCAAACAAATAATGAGTAGTGCCTCAACAGCACTGCGCTTACTGAAAGTAACAGAAAGGAATTTTACCGCACTGCAGCAGGTGGAGGCAGACGCAGCAGCGGAAACATGCCTTACAAATCTCACAGACTCGCAAGTAGTGACAAAAAATCTGCTCGAGGCAGTTAGGCTAGTAGGCGCCAACGCAGTTGCGACTGTAGCCACAGCAGAACGTGCCATCATCTCAGAGAAGAAAAGTATTCAAAGAGGGCGCGACAACTCCCCACTAGGAACCGCATCTCAGCAGGGTCCTAGCGCGAAAACAGTCAGACGGAAAATATTACGGAACGCAAATAGAGTGGCGAGACAATTTGTAAATAGTGGCGCAGAGCAGCCTGCGAAGACGAATCCAACGGAATCTACACCTGAAGCCATGGCTACTGCAGACACAGCAACTGCAAATCTACGGACGCATCGGGAAACAACGAAACAGGCACACAGTGTCGCCATCCCAAGCGACTGTGGTGACAGGATCCTTTCGGAGAATCACAAACGCCTACAGACACGCAAACGCTCAGAGCCACTGCCTACAGCTTCGAAACCACCTGACAAATCAAAAAAGCGCCCAGGGTCTCAGAGGCAAAATACGTATAAGTCAATCCTGCGGAGTCCCATACCTAGCTAGCTGCGACAGCTGGCATCGAAAGACGCCCCCTTCTCTCAGTAATCGACACTAGTTCACAATAGCCGTATTAAGGTGTGATGAGGTATTAACATCCCGGTGGAGAAGAACAGGGAAGAGCGCCGCGCACGAGAACCACTTTTCCTGAAAAGGTTTTTATAGCTTGGATCTCTTGCAGCGTGCTGCAGTGGGGAAAGTAAGAAAATCCTCAGCGGCATCGTCGGACTCTGCACCGATAAATAAATAAGCAGGGGGGGCAAAACTGCCGGAAACAGATCGACAAATAGAATCCTTTGCCCACACAAAAGAGGCAGCAGCCGGATCGGAGTGGGTGCAACTCTTGCTCATGTAATAGAAGCATCCTTCCCCATCTTAGTGCTAACTAGTGATAAACTAGCAATTCGTCTGCACACACGTAGCCATAGGAGAAGTAATTTACTTATCTGCACCTCTGGTAACTTGTCTAGGCCCAGAGTAGGGCCTGGGAAATTAATTTACTCACACGCCCAACAGGGCGTGGTTTTTTCTTCTTCAGAAATATGTTCAGACCGTCCATATGGTTGTCCATACGATGTCCTTACGAGGTCCATACGCCGTCCATGTGGAAATCCATACGGATGGACATGCCAATAATCTGCAGAGGTGGCCGTTCAGTTCGAGGGGGGTGTAGAGGTGTAGACAAGGTCGGGTGGATGGGGGGTCGGCTCACGCACGGCATGCGCGGCGCGCCCAAATGTTGATCCACACCAAACGAATCTCATATCACGTGGTCCACGTCTTCCTCACTAGCACCATCAGTGGGTTCGGCGAGCTAGGTCTAGCACCAGGCTACCCTTACGCACAAATCCTCGCGCATTACATTGTGACAAAACTCTGCAACACAGCAGGTGGTCGCCTGGCACGGGTCGTTCCGTACAGAGAAATCCAAGACGAGTACCGTACGAAGCAAGGGGTGCTGTAACGGTGGTGGACAAGAAGGAATGTCTAGAGCTCATCGTACCATGTGCCACCATCCTCACCAAGGCCATGTTTCAAGATCTCCCTGGCAGCATGCACTACCACGTCATGCACCTTTTTCGTCAAGTACTCACGGGGTGTTACTAATGAGACCACCCGATTCATTTTACCAAGTGCGGCACGCGTGTCGTGCGTCGGCTTCCAGCATCGCCAGCCCCAGCTAGATAACATTGGCTGAACCATGCCCGAATTGTTGACCAATAGCCTAATCGTTGTATGATGTGTAGGCCACTGTAGGACTTTACCATATTGTGTATATGCACCAATGGATTCCCTAAACATCTAGACAATTGTAAAACACTGTGCATCGGGTTTCCCAAACATTGGACCAATAAAATTGTTGCATGTTAGGTTTCCCTACACATCTAGCCAATAGCAAAGCACAGTGCCTAGGGTTTCCTAAGGGCTGTTCCATTTATGGCTACTGCCCCGTGGAACAGTACTGTCACAAGTACTAAGGTTGAATCACTCTAGCGGCCATCTTATAAGGCTAGATCGGTCAGTTGACAGCTTAGAAAAATCATTTAGGACCCTATTGATTTGTTTTCGACGATACTATAGAGTAGAAATGGATTTAGACACGCTTTTATGCGGCATGCTTTCAAGGGGTGCAAAGCCTGAAAATTAATTAATTCGCACAGTACTGTGACAAGTACTGAACACTAGAACCCTTGGGAGACCCTCTTCCGAGGCCTTGGAGGTCAAACCAACCACCATGTTTCGTAATTGGAAGGTATGTAAGGTATTTCGCAACTCACTTGCGTGATTGATACGGATTCGGCCCCGCACGGCGATGGCATATGAGCCACACCCGCCAGAAATCGGAAATTCGTTTTTTTCGAGGATTTGTTTTTTTGAATTGGCTCCGCGCGAACGTGTGGCATAAGCACATAAGTCATGGTATGCCGGTCGTGAAGGCTTCTAAAATTCAACATGTATGTATAGTTGGTCAGTTTAAGTGCTCATGGCCTATCCATGTGCATAAGATGCATTAAGCGTGTCATTCATATCGAAAGGTGTGGTGGCCGCTCAACGCCCAATTATACCATTTCCCCCGCACCCGCACCCTAAGCCAAATCGGCCATAACTTCCTCGATACATGGAACCATGTGACCTATAAAGTGTTATATCACATCCATGTACCTCACATGGCATCCTAATATGAATATACGGCATCTTAATGGCGGCAACCACCCAAATATCCAGCCAGGATCAACTACAACTCAGCTGCTAGACCCACTCACACGTTAAATTCCCAAAAAATATTTCCCCTCACATAAGGCTACACAATTAGTTTCTCGTAGTCCAAAATATCATTTTGAATCATATTTGGGCGATGTACGGCGCTAGGGTACCCGTTGCAATAATTGCGAGCATGCTACTTGTGTATGCGTACTGGTACTCTGTCTGCCAGGCCCTAGCACCTCGTCCCCAACACTCAATCATGCACCTCCAATATCAACCATGCCCAAATCAGTACGTCTCATAGTCCGGATTATCATATTGAGTCATGCCCGTGCGATATATGGCGCTAGGGCGCCCGTTGGGGTGATTCCTAGCATGCTACTTGCGTACGCGTACACCTGTGCGGTCTGTGAGGTCTTAGCGCATATCCGACACTCAACTATGCATCCCCGACAACGTATAGGCCCCGTTCGATGCCGGTTATATTCCAAAATACCATTTTGAATCATATTTGGGCGATGTACGGCGCTAGGGTACCCGTTGCAATAATTGCGAGCATGCTACTTGTGTATGCGTACGGGTACTCTGTCTGCCAGGCCCTAGCACCTCGTCCCCAACACTCAATCATGCACCTCCAATATCAGCCATGCCCAAATCAGTACGTCTCGTAGTCCGGATTATCATATTGAGTCATGCCCGTGCGATATATGGCGCTAGGGCGCCCGTTGGGGTGATTCCCAGCATGCTACTTGCGTACGCGTACACCTGTGCTGACTGTGAGGTCTTAGCGCATATCCGACACTCAACTATGCATCCCCGACAACGTATAGGCCCCGTTCGATGCTGTTTATAGTCCAAAATATCATTTTGAATCATATTTGGGCGATGTACGGCGTTTGGGCACCTGTTGGAATGAATTTTAGCATGCTACTTGTACCACGTTGGATCGCTTGGAATATATTAGGTTTTTCACATGTAGTAGGGTGGATGTTATCATGCCAATTGAATCAAATCACGGTATGCCAGCGGGCCCACAAAATCACACATCATTGGACATACTACATATCTTCAATTTGCATGATTGCGGGGCATACTTGATGCCAAAATCTCTCAGAAAAAAATCGAAAGAGGTGACAATATTTTTCACACAAGGCCGTAACCACTATATCACATAAAGTACTACCCGAGTGACACCATGCTACCAGCGAGAGCACTGCACGTGGTCTGTCGACCAATGGGGCACAAGGTAACTCAGTTTGGGTCCCAAAGATGATATTATATGAAGGATATCATCAGTATTGAACAAGAGGGCATCGAAAAAAATTCCACCGGGTCAGTACTTGTCATAGTACTGTTTTCGAAAACAGTACTGTGACAAGTACCACGGGGCAGTAGCCATTTATTGTCGTAAGGGGGGAGATATGGAAGATATACCCCCCGGACACCCATCACCCCAGCGGACAACAAAAAACGAAATCTTCCTCCCCCCTCACGACAATAAATGGAACAGCCCTAAACATTGGACCAATAAAATAGCTGCATATTGGGTTTTCCTACGCATCTAGCCAATAGCCCCCTACGAAGATCAAAATTTGTTATGTGGAAAAGTTTTGGGCAGTTTTGACAGTGTTCCGATGACGATGTCGTTTCGTCCCCCCACCTTTTTTTTTGTGAAATCGTTCTCTGTCCCTTTAAGGGAACGAAGCCCCGTTTCTGGTTTTTTCAGAGGATTTCTTTTTTTGACGTGCGACAGAAACATTTTCTTGCGACAGCGACAGAAATGACCATGCATGCGACAAAAAAGACCGGGTTCCCTTGGACTTGGCAAGGCCGTGGGGAGAGGTGTGTGCCCCAAGCAACGGTACGGGCACCGCGCCGAAAACCCTCAAGAGACGGTTTTTTAAGCGGGGGTACATAATCCGGCGGGATATGGCGGTCTAGCTACATTCGACCCTATCCACTGCCATGTCGATAGCTTCATGTAGATTTTGATTTGTGAGAAATCGATCTATCGCATCGGATGGTGCTCACTCGAACGTTGTGACATCGAAATCGAGCAAAAATCGTTTCCCAGAAAGTGCGCAGACAGAAACCCCGACTAAGGGGGTTTGGCTGCATGCGACCCTATCCACTGCCATGTCGATAGCTTCATACAGGTTTTGATGTGCGAGAAATCGATCTACCACATCGGATGCAGCTCATTCGAACGTTGTGTCATCGAAATCGAGCAAAATCCACTTTTCAGAAAGTGCAGACAGAAAACCCGACTAAGGGAGTTTAGTTGCATGCGACCCTATTCATGGAGACAGAGACTTTGGCCCCCCACACCTCTGCCCTTTGTGTCACCCCTCGATCTGAGGTTCCAGGTCAGCCTCTCGGCTTTGCTCGCCGATAATAAAACGCCTCCTGCATTTTATTATCTCATCTTAGACTGCAGTGATAGCCAGCTTGTCCCCACTGTCGTGCTTCATATCACTTTAGGAGTTCGGTTTAAATATATATTCCGTTATCATAACTAGCCCTCCTTCGGAGGGCTTCGC
Organism: Cymbomonas tetramitiformis; assembly: GCA_001247695.2. Taxonomy (NCBI): domain Eukaryota; kingdom Viridiplantae; phylum Chlorophyta; class Pyramimonadophyceae; order Pyramimonadales; family Pyramimonadaceae; genus Cymbomonas; species Cymbomonas tetramitiformis. The sequence continues at coordinate 49,451 of LGRX02028930.1, read as the reverse complement.
CCCCTCCCCGACGCGGCAGAACAGATCGATTCGCGATGTTCGATCTGAAATCGAAAATACGAACGAAATGCAAAAATTAAAATTATTTAATATGAAATCTGAAATCGTAATGCAAATTCTGAAATCTGAAATCCGAAATGCGAAATGCAGAATCTAAAATCGAACATGGATCGGAAATTGAAAATGCAAAATCTGAAAATCTGAACGAATATCGAATTGAACATGGATAGAAAATCGAAAATGCAAAGTGCAAAATCTGGAAATCTCAAATCGAACATGGATCGAAAATCGAATATGCAATAATTCTGAGCGTACGTTGCTGCTCCCATAGGTCACGCGTGTTTTGAAAATTACCGGTATATATATATATATATATTTTGCGGCATTAGTGAAGGTAAGTGAGAAGGGTACAGTATGCAGAAAATGAATGATGGACGATAAATGATTTTCGATTTTCGATTTTCGATTTTCGATGTTCGATTTTCGACGTTCGATTTGCAATGCGATGCGATGCGACGCGATGCGATGCGATGTGATGCGACGCGATGCGATGCGATGCGACGCGACGCGACGCGACGCGAAGCGAAGCGAATCGCGAATTAAATCGAAATAGCGCTGGGGTGTCTCGGGGTTTCTCGGATTTTCGATTTTCGATGTTCGATTTTCGATGTTCGATTTGCAATGCGATGCGATGCGACGCGATGCGACGCGATGCGATGCGATGCGACGCGACGGGACGCGACGCGACGCGAATCGCGAATTAAATCGAAATAGCGCGGGGGTGTCTTGGGGGTGTGCGCGGGAGTGGCGAAGGGGTTTCGATCCGTATGATGTGACGCGACGCGACGCGATGCGACGCGACGCGATGCGATGTGACGCGAAGCGAATCGCGAATTAAATCGAAATAGCGCGGGGTTGTCTCGGGGTGCGCGTGGGGGTGCGCGCGGGGGTGGCGAAGGGGTCTCGATCCGTCCGATGTGACGGACGGACGGACACTTTCGATGCTGTTTGAAATAATATATAAATATTTGTTTATTTCACCGTCTCCGTGAGGTCATCGGCCATCACCACCGGTCAGTGGTCGCTTGGTGGCTCCCACTTTTCTTTGGTCCCGCAGCATTTTGCAGTATTCCGTGACGCACGCTCACGCGCATCGGCGAGCGCTGCTCCCCCATCTCGCTTCCGCGTGCTCCACGGCACCACCCATCGGCAAGGAACACACTGTCCCCTTGATCGCGCGTACACTTCGCGCCTCCACACTACAACATTCCGGACTACGTCATTCCAGCGTTGTCGGACGAGCCCGTTTCCCTTGGCAGTCGTCTACGCGCTGCCCGAGATGCTCCGGGTACTTCCCTTGCCAGGACTCCGCCTCCGACTCCCCATGGGGGGCAGCCGCCAGACCCGAATTTGCGTATGCCATCATTGCGCCCACGCCCTACTCCTGTATCGCGTTCGGCCGCATCCGCGGAGTTCCACAACAACAACTCCGTCTGGGTGTCTACCCCTGTTCGAGCGTCGCAGTGTACTGAGATTGCGGAGTAGAAGCTGGACTACGCCTTCGCCTACGGCGAGGAATTGGCCAAGCTCCTGCGCGCCCATGGATTCAAGTCGACCTTCGGCCTCACCCTTGATGTCAGACCTGAAGCCGAGAGCGACTTTGCCGTCCTGCTGGCGAATATGGCACACGTATTTGGCCCTATTCCTCGTGACGAGATCCTGAAGCTACTCGACCTCGACTTCGAATACGAGGAGTACCACCTCACCCTCAACGAGCTAATTTACGGCGTGCTCCCTGTCAGATATATAGTCGGGTGTATATATCGGATAACGGAGAATAAACCCCGAGTTAAGGGTTTCGATATCAGAACGGTAAAAGTCTCAGATTAATAAAAGAGGTACACATAAATACTAACGGGTGTTTCCCGTCTACTGGTGACGGTCACCCAGCCTACTATAGGAAGTGACAAGTGACATATTTTGACTGTCGGTGTGTCACATCCAGCACACCACCTAGGGTGGTGACCGGAGCTAGCAGTGAACGAAGCAAACAAACTCCCTACTTAACTTCAGGAGGAAACTGTAGCACAACTGGGGGCCTGTACTCTTGGTCAGGGCGGTCCCAGGTCACAGCAAGATTGTCAGATACTGCTGTTACTTTGCTAAAACCCTAAACACAGCTCAAACTCAGAGAGCCCTTCTGCACATCTAGGAGGCTACACCACAGCTAACTCCCAGGCAGGCACGGCGTGAATAATTCTAGCCACTAGTGGTCTCCGGAGCTGTCTGCCCGGCTCGGAGCAGCGTGACTGTGAAGCAGTTGCCGGCCCCCGGGGCCGGTGATGAATCATTCGTAGAAGAAATTGACGAGTTCTCGATCACGGGAGGCTGCACCGCACCGGGATGCTGCCAAGTGCCGCCCGACGGTGGAGCCTCGTCATCTGAAGACGAAGCCGGCGACAGCGGAGGTCCGTCCACAAACAACTCGGCAGGCGGTGGCGGCCCGGGATGCCACGGCATCGGAGCCATGTAGAGGCCCTGCCGTCTCTGCTCCCGCCGTTGGCGACGAGGCGGGATAGCACACGGCACGCCATGAACCATGTCAGTCGGCGAAGCCTCCGTAGCCGGGATCGCCGAGGTAGTCCACGTAGCACCACCGACCGGTGGAGCCGTGCACGTGTGCGCATCGGCACCACCGACACCGGCAACGGCGTGCGGTGCGGCGGCGGCACAGATTACAAAGAGTGCGCACACCAAGGAGGAAGTGAGGAGAGATCTCGCGAACCTCGGAATGCCGTTCCCGCAGCCGTAGCGTGGCCGCTGCGGTGTCACCGAGGCATCTTCGTCGTCATCGTCGCTCGTAGCGCAAGACGTGGGCTTGTAGTCGATCACGCGTTCCGTCTCCCCAACCGCGGAGAGCAAATTCATGCTCGGGGCCGGTTCGTCGGGCACCAATGCAATCCCCGTGCCCTCAATGAAGTCGGCAAACGTGCGGGTGACGGGAGGGCAGAAGGGGTTTGGCGGACCGGTCCAATTGTCTTCGGACTCAACCGACGCGGGCGGGGAGTGTGCGGGTGGCTCCGACACCACCGGCATGTCGGCAGTGAAGGTGTTGATGTTGAATGTGGAAGCTCCAGCCGCGTGCGCCATCTCAGAGAACTCGGCGACGGCGGGCACGAGGACCTCACCGCCCTCCTCGCAGAACGAGCACGCGGAGAGATCGGTGAAGACCTCCGGCTTCCCGCCCGCAAGCATGCAGAGGGCGTCGAACTCCACGGGGTCGCTGTTGTCGATGGCGTGTTGGAACTTCGCGGCCAACACGGAGTTTTCGGCCTCTTCGGCGAAGGCGAAGGCCGAGAGTCCGGTCCTGCCCCCGTTCGGGCAGTCCCGGTGCCAGTGCCTCGCCTTCCCCTTAGCACATACCTGATTTTGGCAGTACGGGATTGTCGCACCGCTTTCGCGGTGGAAGGCCACCTTCCGCGAGACGGACTGAGACCAATTCCCCCCTTTGGGGAGGGGCGAGGCTGCGAAACGGGTCTTGACCCGGCGGTCCGGTTTGTCCGCGCGAGGGGTAAACCCCCGCGGAGACGATTCGGATTCGGCGGTGACGAGGAAGGTGGCCAACTGCCTCTTCAAGTCGAGCACCATGGTCCGCAAGTCCGCGATCTCACTCGCCGCACCCGACTCATCGACGCCCTTCTCCATGAAGTGCGTGCCGTGGGAGTACCGGTGTGCGGATGCGGTGGCGGTGCCCGCCCGCACGTGCTCGCCGTAGCACTCCCGCACCCACTGCTGAATGGTGAGTAGGTCGTGGGCGGCTCGTTGGTCGTGAAGGAGCAAACGGGACACCACCGGCTGGTAGAAGGTGGCGTCGAGGGCTTTGATGAAAAGGGACTTCACGTCCTCGTCCTGGAGCGTCGACCTGGTCCTAGCAGCTTTGAGCGCGGCGTTGAAGTCCTCAATGGGTCCATGAGGGTCCACGCCCGCAACGATGCGGACGGCAAACATGTCCGCTTGCCCCTGGAAGGGGTCCCCGACCGGGATCATCCGACGGGCGAACTCGAGTAGGACACGCTTACCGTCTGCTGGGAAGCTGGCGCTGGACGAGTCCAACCAGTCCGCTGCGGGCGACGAGGGGTCGATCAGCAGCTCGATCGTGGAGAACAATAAATTGTTGGCCTCCACGCGGACGGCCAAAGTAGCGTCGTCCAGCGTGAAGAGTGGGAGGAAACCGGTGTCCTCAGTGACGAATGCTGCCTGCAGGGCAGAGACCATCCTCGTGAAGATGGCCGCCGCGTGGGGCTCCGCACCGGAAAATCTCCCCTCTTTGCCGTCGAACAACTTGCGCTGGACGTGCTTCGCCACCTTCATGTCGAAGTGCTCCCGTTGTAAGGTGCGCACCGATGCCAGAAATGTAGCACCCGCCGAATTAGCGGCCGGCTGTGCCGCTGTCGGGTTCGCGGGCGTGTTGGCATGCCTGGCAGCAACGGAGTCAAAGATCGTACTTAATGTGCGGCGGCGATGCGCCATGCTAGCCGTTGATCTAGTAGAAGCAACCATGATGAAGAAGACTACAGGGGTGGAGTGAGGCAAGAAGACGTGGGAAAAAATGCGGTAGTCTTGGGCGGCCAAGAAATGTGGTGGGTCGTCGATACGGCTGCCGTGAGAGAGCAGAAATTTCGAGAAGTCGTGTGGTAGATGGCGGCCGATACGAAACGGTGTGGTGACCAACCAGGATGCGTAAACCAATCCAACGTTAAATCCCGTAGAAAAAATGTCCTCAAAGGCCTTCAGCTAGCCGTAAATCAACCCACAAAACTTAGGCCATACCCGCGACTGCCGGCACTCCCACGCGCGGAGCGCCTCACTCCATCCCAAGCGTCCGGCTTTAGCCAATCATCCTCGCGGTGTCGCAGTGGCTAAATAAAACGTAAGTGGGGCCAAACCTGTCAGATATATAGTCGGGTGTATATATCGGATAACGGAGAATAAACCCTGAGTTAAGGGTTTCGATATCAGAACGGTAAAAGTCTCAGATTGATAAAAGAGGTACACATAAATACTAACGGGTGTTTCCCGTCTACTGGTGACGGTCACCCAGCCTACTATAGGAAGTGACAAGTGACATATTTTGACTGTCGGTGTGTCACATCCAGCACTCCCCACGGTCCTTCGCGGCACCGCTCTGTCACTCTACGAGGAGTCCACCCATGTGCACCCGCACGATGGGCGCCGCGCACTGCAGCGTCTACGCTTCCACGTGGAGGGCATCGGCGACCCGGACACACACCGCTACTTCTGGGTTCGACTTCGAGCATTTGTCATCGACGAGACCGCCGAGCCCGCACCGCAGCTTGCTGTCTTTGCCACACTGGCGGACAAGCACCGCAAGCTGCATCCCGACTACGGAGACCTGACCGCGTCGAGGACCTCCACAACGTCCTCCGATCCTCCACGGTACATTCTCCCTACGTCACCCCCCTGTATCTGGTGGTGGTCCGCGACCTCAACTACGGTCAGCCCACCTACGCCGCCCTCGCCCTTCGGCTCGGCAAGACCTTCCGTGACGAGTCCCCCCTCGCCCGTCTTGCCGCGCCTCCTCCTCCAGCACATGGTGGTGGCGGGCGAGGTGGTGGTGGCAAGACCACCGTCGGCTCCATCCACGCCCTCGGCAAGCGCCGACATGCACCGCCGGTGGGTGAGTGGAAGAAGCAGGAGGGGGGCGGCCGTTATCTGGTGTGGGACGGCACAGGCATGCCCTGCGTGACTTGCTGGCGCCTTTGGGCCGTCACCACAGGGCGCGTGGACACTGGCGGCGTATGCGTCTACTCCTGCACCGCCGCGTTCGCACCGGGGCGTGCACCTCCCCTCGCCCCCGCTCCACCCGCTGCTCCGTCGCACTTGTCCGATTGGCCGCCGACTGCCCCCCCTGCCCCGCGGGCACATTCCCTGCAGGAGCTGGGACCGCCGCCACAGCACGGCGAACCACAAGACGTCGCACAGCCGTGAGCGTCCGCCTCAACGCGGTGATTCCTTCTGCCCATGGCCGCGATCCTTCACCCGTGTCTCCGTTTCTGGACGGTGGTGGCCCACCGCCAGCATCCTTTAGTATTCACCAGCTCGACGATGAGGACGTCGTGGATTGGCCTGCCTTTCGGGACTCACCTGTGTGGGTCCCGCCGATCCAAGGAAGCCATGCAGCAGCCGGAACCCTAGATGTGCCACCCACTAGTGGGGCACACAACGATGCTTAGAACATTTTTCCTAGCCCTGCTTGCTTACATATTGCTTCGGGCCAACGCCCCCTCACGGCACACATGCCGTCGCTAGTTGGACCACAGAAGGTCCCAATGGGCCTGTAACAATTTGCATGTCTAGGGTTTAGGTGTCTGTGGGATTTTCCCCGAGACTGCTGGCACCTCACCTCTTCGGGGTGAGGTGGTGTCATGGAGACAGAGACTTTGGCCCCCCACACTGGAGGTTACCTCTGCCCTCTGTGTCACCCCTCGATCTGAGGTTCCAGGTCAGTCTCTCGGCTTTGCTCACCGATAATAAAACACCTCCTGCATTTTATTATCTCATCTTAGACTGCAGTGATAGCCAGCTTGTCCCCACTGTCGTGCTTCTTATCACTTTAGGAGTTCGGTTCAAATATATATTCCGTTATCACAAATATATGTTTATTTCACCGTCTCCGTGACCTATCCACTGCCATGTCGATAGCTTCATACAGGTTTTGATGTGTGAGAAATCAATCTATCACATCGGATGGAGCTCATTCGAGCGTTGTGACATCGATATCGAGCAAAAACCACGTTTCAGAAAGTGCGGATAGAAAACCCGACTAAGGGGGTTTGGTTACCTACGGCCCTATCCACTGCCATGTCGATAGCTTTCGATACGGTTTGGTGTGTGAGAAATCGATCTATCACATCGGATGGAGCTAATTCGAATGTTGTGGCAGCCAAATCGAGCAAAAACCACTTTTCAGATAGTGCAAACAAAAAACCCAACTAAGGGGGTTTGGCGGTATGCATTCTATGCAACCCTATCCAGCACCATGTTGGAGGAATCGGGTTCGATGTATGAGAAATCGATCTACAGTATCACAACGGGATGGAGCTAATGCGAATTGTTTTTGTGTGATGTGTTGATGCAATGCTTGTGTGAAATGCTGATGCAGTGGTCATAGGATATGGTGTGATGAAGTGGTCGTGTGATATGCTGACGTAGTGCTTGTGTGATTTGTTGATGCTGATGCAACGCTCGTGTGATATGTTGATGCCGAGCAGTTAGGGGATATGCTGATGCAGTGCTTGAGCAATATGATGATGCAGTGCGTGTGTGATGTGTGGATGCTGATGCAATGGGCAGGTGATGTGCTGATGCAATGCTCCTATGATAATATGATACGGCGCTTGTGTGATATGTGAATGTAGCGCTCGTGTGATGTGCTAATGCCGTGGTCAGGGGATATGTTGATGCTGCGCTCATGTGATATGCTGATGCTGCGCTCGTGTGATATGCTGATGCGGTCACTGGTAAGACTACCGCCCCTGTTACCCAAGACCTGCAGTGCGAGATGCTGCGGTGAGCACAGTGTGTAAGCTTATGCTTGTGCATATGCATATGCTTATGTGTATGCTTATGCTTGCGCTTGTGCTTGTGCTTGTGCTTGTGCTTATGCTTATGTGGTGGAATGCTTTGCTTGTGGCTTAGGCGCACACTCGGCTCGGCACTGCCAGTGTGCTCGGTGCCCAGTACCCAGCCGAGTGTGCGCCCGCCTCGAGACGGTCAGGGATTGAACCTGAGCTGACCGGTGGCGAACCGGTCAGACTACCGCCCCTATTACCCGAGATCTGCAGTGCGAGATGCTGTGGTGAGCACAATGTGTAAGCTTATGCTTATGCTTGTGCATATGCATATGTATATGCTTATGTGTATCATTATGCTTATGCTTATGCTTATGCGTGTGCTTATGTGGTGCGATGCTTTGCTTGTGGCTTAGGCGCACACTTGGTGGGCACTGCCCAGTGCCCAGCCGAGTGTGCGCCCACCTTGAGGCGGTCAGGGATTGAACCTGAGCTGACCGATGGTGAGCCGGTCAGACTGCCGCCCCTAATACCCAAGATGTGCTGTGCGAGATGATGCGGTGAGCACAGAGTGTGTGCTTATGCGTATGCTTATGATTGTGCTTATGCATATTCTTATGCACATCCGAATCCGCATGCGTTGCTTTGTATATGGTTTGGGCGCACACTCGGCTGGGCACTGCCCAGCCGAGTGTGCGCCCCCCTCGAGGCGGTCAGAGATTTAACCTGAGCTGACCGGTGGCGAACTGGTCAGACTGCCGCCCCTGAAAGAAAAGGCAGGGTGCAAAAAGAATTATATGAGCAGCGAAAGAAATAAAGGAAGGTAACTTACCTCAGGTCATGCGCGACAAGGACACCGAAGATGCACGGCGAGACGACGAGCAGACTGTTGCGGAAAAAATATCATCCGCAACAGAGAGAACCCTGCAATTTTCGACAAGCCAGTTATCACGTGAGAAAACTACTCAAATATAATTTTGTAGGGAAATAATATAAGGCAAGCTTACTTGTTTCGTTGAAAGGCGCGATCCCGGAAGCCCTTGTCGAGTCTTGTTGGAACCGGATCGGCAGCAAGGGCTCGCGTCGAACGGGTGGATACACCTGCGGGAAACGCTCAAGCGGACGCGTGTAAAATGGTACGTTATGGGCTAGAATTCCTAGAATCAGGTTGGCTATCACTTAATCTTAGGTTTCCGTGAAAAGTGCTCCTGAAAGATGTAAAATCAGCTTTCGCGCTAGGCCATGTCTTCACCATGTCTGGCCATGTCTGGCCATGTCTGCGGCTGGGGAGTGCTCCTGTATATTGCGCCTCTACAGACATGGGCGAAGCAAATCATGAAAAAAATGCCATCAAAATACATTAAGCAGCGTCGCAGCGTCACTCAGGTTCGTGCCTTACAGTCAACAGTGCTTCGAAAAATGAGTCTCACGCTTTCGGCACGCTTCACAAGGATTTTCGAAGGTTGTTAGTGATGGATTTAGGATTATCGCAAAAAAAATCTGAAAGAAATTTGAGGCCGGAATGTAACGTAAACGTTGGGTGTGACACCCCCTCTTGAGAAACTGCCTCTCAAATGCCACAAGGCATTCATTCGATTGAGATTGAAGATTATTCAAGCAGGCATCAAGATCATCGAATTCGATGTGACACATGAAGATGTCAAAGGCAAAGGACATCGTCAAAGATGCTGACTCATGGATAGAATTTGTTATAAAATAAATAGGAAACTCAATGATTGGTGATATGATACCCTGACTCCCTGATTTCTTTATAACACGGTGTCATTTAGGGTTTACCTTTTATAAACCAAATATTTTATTACGGCCGTATAAGATATTGTAAAGGATGGCCGTTTGATTTATAAAAGGCAAATTAGATCCCTTATTGTTATAACCTCTGCTCTTTATGTTTTAGGACCAATTCGACTGGGCTCAGTCTTAAAAAACTTTTCCGTATTGATACAGAAGAGGAGACGGGAGGGTCCAACGCAACGCGCCTTCATAAAAGGCAAATTAGATCCCTTATTGTTATAACCTCTGCTCTTTATGTTTTAGGACCAAAGCAAATTACCTTACCTCACCTAACCTGGTTACCTGACCTTAAACAACCAAACCGCAAATGATAGAGCGGGATGATGACATTATTAGCGTTGGTCATGATCATTGCTCGGTCAGCGTTCACTGTTTATTCTTTGTAATAAAATATATAAAACGAATGATGAGATAATCGAACGATCAGATTTCAGATGGCCGACAGGCCTAGCGGAGATCTCAAAATTGAGATCGACCAAGCCTAGTATATATATATATATATATATGAACCCCGCCCCGCCTCACATCACAGCGTCATCGTCACACCTTTACACAGGTGGCATGGCAATTGGGATCATGTCGATTCACCGGAACCAGAAGCCAATCACTCGGGCGCCCCTAATAGTAATAATGACAAATAATGTGTCACTGCACTGGTTAGATCATGTCAGATTTACAAAAACTAGATAAAACCGTGCCTCTTTAAAAAGGTGCATGATGTACTGGTTCAAAGCGTCACAAGTGGCATTTTGGATAATGTTAACGTCACCCAAACTAGAGGCTAAAACCTTGGGCGCCTCTCGTACACAATGTACTGGTTCAAAGTGTCACAGGTGGCATTTTAGATCATGTCAGATGCATCAAAACGAGAAGATGATCAGGCCAATGAGGCAGAAGCTTTGGGCGCCTCTCCTATCAAGTATAATCGCTGATCGATTGTAAATATAATATGACAAAATTATATACAATATATAGAAAATGAGACATAGTGGTATCATATATAAATGTGACATAGTGTCAATACAAATAACTATTATATATTTATTCATATTATAAAATAACTAGATTGTAGATATAGCGATGTTGCAGAAATTATATAAATTCTCCATCTAACAGATGCAGTCGCAGTCTCGAGCGTGCGTGACATGACATGACAGTCATGCAGCGACGTGGTCAGTGCAGTGCCATATAACATCGCAGCCGCTTGTCTTCTATTGTATCTTCAGATACTTTTTAGGTATGTATCGTATAATATAGTGCCACGTCACTGCAATGACCATGCCACGTCACTACTTGACCGCGTCACGCTTTTATAGTCGCAGTCGCGTCGTGCAGACTAGTTGCCATGCCAGTCCATACTCGTGAAGGTATCGAGCAGATAGACCTAGCAGTAGATGAGTTGGCGTGTCACGACCAGAAACTGTGAACGCGGCTCATGTCACCGAGCAGATCGAACTAATTCAGAAAACTACGAATGTCGTGAACCTGTCCGCTCGTCCACCGCACCGGCAAAACTGTGGGTATAATTTTCTACAGGCGTTTCTCCCGAATATTTATACCCTATCGTTATATAGTGTACAAATACGTATAAATATTATTTCGGCTGATCGGCAATAAATATAAGTATGTAATATTTAATTAATTATAATACATTTTTTTATAGTGCAGTATGGAGTGCGGATCCCCCCCTCCATATTTAAAGGCTCCGCTTAAAGACGGTGAGCGCACTGAGGGGGGTTATAAATGCAGTAATAAAACTAATAATAGGGTGTTGAATTAAAAAAAAAAGAATGGGAAACTTGCATTTATTACCCCCCTCAGTGCGCTCACCGTCTTTAAGCGGAGCCTTTAAATATGGAGGGGGGGGATCCGCACTCCATCTCCATACTGCACTATAAAAAAATGTATTAGAATTAATTAAATATTACATACTTATATTTATTGCCGATCAGCCGAAATAATATTTATACGTATTTGTACACTGTATAACGATAGGGTATAAATATTCGGGAGAAACGCCTGTAGAAAATTATACCCACAGTTTTGCCGGTGGACGAGCGGACAGGTTCACGACATTCGTAGTTTTCTGAATTAGTTCGATCTGCTCGGTGACATGAGCCGCGTTCACAGTTTCAGGTCGTGACACGCCAACTCATCTACTGCTAGGTCTATCTGCTCGATACCTTCACGAGTATTGCCAGTCCCCTCAAACCAAAGGCAAGTTGAAGTTTCTCTTCAATTTTATATTTATGACACATCGGGTTTGGACCAATGAAAACGTGCCACGCAGGCAGCAATTCTCAGCTATATTAATGATGAAATGCTGATGTGGAAGTAAGGCGGCCACGTGTTCAGAACTGGATTGGTCAAGTGCATTGACGTGTTCCCAATGTTCGGAAGATTCCATTGAATATTGGTGCTGATCAGCACCAATATTCAGAATATTGGGCCAAACAGCCCCAATATTCAAATGAAATATTACGAATTTGGGAAAATGCCAATGCCCTGTGACCCAGCCCTGAACACGTGGCATTGACGACTTTGACCCGAAATTAGGTCAAAGCCGACAACGCCTGCGAAATGTTGTGCTGTGCTCTGCCTAAAAATGTTCTAATGCGTGTCAGACAAATACATTATGCAAACAGAACATACACGGCAAAAGCATGGCCGGGATTTCGGCGGTGCGCGGTGATGGGCGAGAAAAGCCCAAAGCCCCCGGATCCCACACAAGACGTCGGAACGAAAACATACAAGATGAAAACAAACGAATGCGATACACACACGTAAGCGAGTGCATACAAAATGCGGCACACCAGTTGAGCAACAAACACATTGGGCGCGTGTGTCACAAGGGGGCATACGCGGATGCCACATGGGGCATATGGCGGGGGATCGGGGAATTAGGGAGAATACACAAGTCATCTGAAAACGTACAGTGACATGAAGGGCACACACACGAAAGTGCATATGAAACTAAAATGGTATGCGTGGATGCAGCGAGGATCTCGTAGGCGAGCGTTGAGCGTGGAGTCGGTCGAAGATGAACACAAGCGGAAAGGGGTCGACTAGTCGAAGGTCATCATGCGGTCGAGCACTGATCCTGCATGTAAGCAAAAAGTTAGTCATGCATACACATATCGATGCATACACACTTAACGTCAGTCGCAGAAACATTATGCACAAAGATATTCATAGCAGGCAGGGTCACAGCGGCAGGGTCGCAGCAGGAGGTGCACGGGAAGATGCAAACAAGAAATGGGCTTGAAATTGCATCAGAACTCCCCTTTGGGTTAATTTCGAAGTTCGAAGCATCGATCTTAGAAATCCGGCTTTCTAGGCATTGATTGGCAGTATCTTTTTGACGATGACAGACGAGTGAAAACTCGAACGATCTTGGAAATCTGTTTTTTGAGTTTCCGATTGGCTAGTATTTTATAATGTGACTCGCGATTGAAAAGACGATCGACTGCGTTGATGACAGACGATCATCGTAGACATCTTCACCGTTCGCTTCGCCGTTCGCTGACGCGACGGTACAGATCACCGTGCGCTGACGCGCCGGTTACAAAACAGCCTGAGGTAGGATAGACTGTGATGACATGTCATGTCATGACATTGACATGACATGACATGACATGACATGACATGACAGCGAAAGCGACAGCGACAGCGACAGTCGACACTGATGACACACCGATGACGCTACTGTAAGCAATATTTGTACTGTAAGCAATATTTGAGCAATATATCGCGAGTTGTGATGACGTGGCAGAGTCGAGAAATATTGTTGCAAAGCATATTCTATGACGTGGCTCTCACATAATCCCTTCGATTAATCGAGGGCTGATGTGTCACAAATATATCATGAAGAGGAGCTAATTAGCCCCAATATGACCTGAAGTCGCTGACGCTCCTTCAGGTCATATTGGGGCTAATTAGCACCTCTTCATACTATATATCTTTTAGAGCGCTCCGCTAATATTGATAAAAGATACAAGATATGAAGATTCAAGATAAGGATCCATGCAAATTTGGAATTTAAAATGCAAACACGATCAACGATGCAAGTCAGATGTCATTGTTTTTTAAACGAACTTGGGGAAGTATTTTCTAATCTTTTCAGCTGTCTATTGATATCGTAAATTATATTTTGTATACTTCCCCAAGTTTTCAAAATTTCCTCCGTCCGACTCCACCGCGGCTTATTGCCATCCGGTGGAGGAGTGCTCAACAGAGGAGACGCACCCACTAGCCTTGTGCCAAGTGTTCCAAGCGGCATCGGGCGGCCGCGGGGCGACGGCTTTTGCGGCAGCGGTTGAGTTGCACGGTGCGCCCGCGGTGGTGGGTGCGGGCGCGGCATCCGGCGGTGTGGACATCTCCGCCTACGGGGCTTCACCACCGGTGCGTCGCGGGGGCTTAAGCGGGACGACGACATGGACGTCCATGAGGAGCTCCGTGACCTTCGTCAACAAATTGGCACGGCAATCTCCATGCAACAGGTGTCACTTCCCCCAGCACAAGGCATCTCTTTTGCAAGTGTTTCCGGCTGCGGAGCGCCGCAAAGCGCGATTGTACCTTCGGCTTGCGTGGTGACCAGCCCTCTTTCATGGGGCATGTGCACCGATTGAGGAGTTCCCTGGAGGGGTTGAGCTGGTTCCGGTGCGGCAACATGTGCCGACGGTGTCGATTGACCCGCCGGTTTCCGCGGTGGCATGCTCCATCTCGCCGTGTGCGGCATCTGCTGATCGTCTCAGCGGCTATGATCAATATTCTTCAATCTTTGACTGCTACAAGTTCTTCAATTTGTTTGTGCTGAGTTCAATTTGTTTTCACAATCTTCTTTTTCTGGTATTGGCGGATCACACAACCCGTGTTTGGCTGCGACTGCTTGTTTTTAGCCTCGGATGTAGTATCAGAATTGCACAGTAGGAGATTGGGCCAAGAGCCCTTAACCCCTAAACTGGTGTTGGGGTCATTTTCGACCCCAAATCACCCGATGTTTTTTTAGTTTATTGGCGTCACCGTTGTCGATCGTCGCCATAATTGGTCTTGCGCCGTTTGAGGGCTTGCAAACATGTGTACCCTTGAAGGTGAGGTACTTGCTTTTTAGGTATATGCATGTTATATATCTCACATAACATCATCTTCATCCATGAAAAAGTGCCTCGAAAGTGTGGGAAGCGATGTGTGAAAAGTAGGAAATAATAATAATAATAATAATAATAAAACATTTACGCTAGCAAAGGGGACAAAGTCCTGAGAGTGCGGTATCCCTGCAAAGCAGGCTAGTGAAAACACCAGGGGCTACTCCCTCTGCTATAGCGCGCCCACAAAGGGGCTCAACCCACTTTTCAGCAGGGTGACATCTAGAGAAAAAGCTAAGTGCTAGGCAAAAAACTCTAGAAGATGGAGAAGCAGCCATGGCCGGGTGAGTGGAGGGGTGGCTGAATCTGGGCGGTGGGGAGGGAAGTCGGAGAATTAAGGGGGTTTTTGGAGACGTTGAGGAAGGGGGTCGGGGTGGGCGGGGAGGGGGTGGCGGGGAGGGGAGGGGGGGGACGGCCCCTCCCCTTGGGGGCACGGGACCGTCTTTTATTGCAAGATTTTTGAGAATTATTGCAGGAGGGTTTGAAGAAAGTCGTTTGATTGTTGCACAGCTTCTGTTTCTGTCATGGCTTCACTGCTCGAGATGTCAACTGTATGCGGGTCAGTGTTTAAGGTGGTGGTGGTGTTTAACAGAAACACGTCTCGCCTATTTTTGGTGTGTTGCCTACAAATTCTTGATAGTTTTTTAAGAAGAGGTTTAATCTTGCCACGGGGAACACCTATCGTGTTGAGGACAGTACCAAAAAGAGGAGGGAGGTATCCCATGAGTGTGAGAACTTTGGGCCATTTAACGGTGTTTATGAAGGGCTTGGAATTTGCGTTTTTTGTGATTGTCGTGTCGTGGTGACCACCATAATAATGCTCAATATCACTTTGATGATAAGGAGGGTCTTGAGTGGGCCATGGGCAAAGCGAAGAAGGAAGTACTTTGACGCTTTCATTCAGAACTTCATCCCAAATATCAGAGCCGACTCCTGTGTACTCTAGCCTCTTCTTCGTGACTCTGGACTTAGGAAGGACGTTGAGGAACCATCTGGCAATCTTTTTCTGTGTAGGCCTCCAGTCAAAGGCTGGTTGAGCATCACTAGGTGCACTGTCTATAGCTATGATAACAACATCCGAAAAGTCATCCTTATAGCATCCACCACCTGGGAGAACGTAGGGGTCATCACCCGTCCAATAGCCATGTGGGATAAATGGAATAGTGTTATGCGGGAATCTGAAAACAAGTTTAAAACCTTTGTCGAACCATCTTTTTTGGTTTTTGGGAGACAGCGGAAGAATCCATGTTCCTGAAAATCCGGGGACGGTGTTGGCCGCTTTATGTCCCATTTCCAAGGTAGTCATAACCGCCGAAGATTTGCCCTTTTCTTTCCCATCAAAGGGGGGATTTCCATACACGATTCTGCCGATGCATGTTATCGGATCCACGTAGGCATCCCAAGCGAGACCATCAAAGCCAAATTTCCCATGATGGCAGAAGGGCCTGAGGGCTTTTTTCATTCTTGTGGTGGGTATGCATCTTCTCGAGTGAATTCTAGGGTGGGCATTTAGTGGGTTGGAGAAAAGTTCACAACCGTTTTTGTCAAGGTTCCTGTCATCCACCAAAATATCTAAGAGGCTTCTTCTGATTGCGTAGCAGTTTTTAGGATCCCCCGATTCAAACTTACATGCATTGAGTGCTTCGTGAATATCATGTGCCCTATTCGAATACTCCGCAAGTGAGCATGCAACTGCTTTGTTGGAAAGGCGGTGCCAGGCCAAAAGTTTCCAAAACTCTTTTTTCTGGACATATTGGAGTTCGGGATATTTAATTGTCCCCGTGACATGGTCCACTTCAGGTTTAGCGGTCAGGAAATCGAGGTGAAATGTAGATATTCGTCATTTTAGACGCTTCCGGTGGACCCGTAGGCATTCCGGATGGGATATGGCATCGGCCAAGTGATCATTCACCGTCGATGCATAAAATATATCCATTTTAGTGGCAAAAAACACCAAAATGATGATATTCGAGCTTAAGTGTGGGAAAACATTGAAAATGCGATGTTTTTTTTTGTTTTTTTTTTTGTTGTTGTATGTGCTGGAAGTGACGCCCCGACTGTCATTCCTATAGTTAGGGTGTATGATTGTCACCGGTCCCGGAACCCTAGACCCCGAACATATAACGGGAAGACTCGGTATTTCCGTTTATCTATTCTGATTACCACATACCGAATATACAGTCAAGCTGATATATTCAGCAGGTTTGGAACCACGCACGCTTAAATTTTACACTGCGACTTTGGCCATGATTGGCTAAACACCGGCGCTTGAGATGGGGTGAGGGACCCGCGTTAGAGAGGCTTTCGGTACGGGCGGTGTGGCTCAGTTACGGACACGCGGTTGATTGGACATGATTGGGTAGCGCTGACGACAGTTTATTTTCCGTGAAGTATCGTTGGGCTGGATTTTGTTGTTTCTGGTCTCCGGAACACCGTACGACATTGATCACGTCCTTTCGTCCCACACGACCGCGCACAATTTGTTGTTTCCCTGATTATCCTCGACGACCCGCCGCAACTCGCTAGCCGTCGCCCACGCCGTTGGCCTCGCCTCGCATTTTCCACCTCACCCTATCTCTGCAGTCATTTCACTATGGGTACTTCTACGAGAGCTCACACCGCGGCCGCACGCCGCTCACTAGTTACAATTTTCGACGATGCCGCAGCTCGACATGCGACCACTCCAGCCACCCCTACGGTTACGGCTACCCCGGTTGCCCAGTCAGCAGGGGCACTGTTCCTCGACGCTGTCAAGCGTCTGGCGAAAGAATCCTTCGACGAGCGTGCCGCTAAAGTCGTCATCAAGAAGGTGTACGACGACAAGCATGGGCGCTTTGATGGTACGGAGTCGAACGTCAGCTCCGTTTTCGCCCGTCTGGTGCTGGCATTACGGGACATTTTCGTCACTGAGGAGTCTGCATTTTCTTCTCTGTTCGACCTGGAGGATGCCGCGTTGCCCGTTCGCGCCGAGGCGAACAAACTGCTGTTTTCGACACTGGAATTCATCATCGCTCCGGTGTCGCCCGCAGCAGACTGGATGGAGTCTTCAGCGGAGGCACACCCGTTTGATGGGAAGCGGGTGTTGCTGGAGATCGCCAGGATGCTCCTGGATTCCGGCGGGCCCTTCCAGGGCACCGCGGACCTTCTGGCCATCAAGATCAACCAGTTCGACCCGTCGCGGGCAATCGCCGCCTTCAACGCCGCTCTCCGGTCCGCTCGACGGAAGAGCACTCTCGACGACATGGAGGTCAAGTCCCTTTTCATCAAGTCCCTCGACCCGGTCTTCTACGCCCCGGTAGTCAACCGTCTGTTGCTACACGACCAACGTGCGGCGGAGTCCCTTGCCACCATTCAGCGATGGACCCGTGAGTGCCACGCACAACACGGGGCGGATTCGCACGTCCCGCCTGCTACGCGCACGTTCTCCGCCCTCACCCTGGCTGGGCAGAGCGACGACGAGGACTACAAGACCGTCTCTACGACCGTCTCTACGACAAGAAGATTAATAATATTGTTAATTTAATAGCGCATAAATTATTATGCGCTATAATTTTTATTATAGCGCATAATAAAAATTATGCGCTATAAATTTCAACAAGTGGCAGCTTTGCAATGAAAATTTAATTATGTTAACTATGGAAATTGTGATCAATACTTTTTAATTCGTGAGATCACGGCACCCTACCCTTAATCCATTACATATAATATTATTAATTATGTATATTACATGAAGCACAAATTTTTTCAACGTTCGTAAGGAGTATATGTATTCTAAGGCGAATACCTATTTTTTGAGCCTTTGAACGACCCCATCCGCAACCGCATCAGCTTCGTTTGCAGTCGCGACTGCAAGCTAAGTTGATAACCTTCGTCAATAATTTCCGGCTCTGTCATAGCGGGTCTGAAGTCTACTAGGAATTTTGTGGAATGAGATAACAAAATACATATAGTTTTATTAGCTACTCGTCAATACTTACGTTCCATTCAGATGAAAGGTGGCGACTCACAGGACGCTGACAATCCTCCCGACTTCCCAGCAGGGTTGCGGATTCTGGTGGTCGATGATGACCCCTTGTGCCTGAAGATTGTTGAACGTATGCTTACACGATGTTCCTACACAGGTTTGGATTGTTGTAACTTCGGTGCACATGTGTATTATGTTGAGCACTGCGCGATATGAATAAGTGCCTCCAAAGCTCACTGCGACTTTCCTCCCTGTGCACTCGTCTTGCAGTCACCGTCTGTATCCGAGCCGAGGAGGCTCTTGCCATCCTTCGCGAGAATCGCGAGAAAATAGATATCGTTCTGAGCGACGTTTACATGCCCGATATGGATGGCTTCAAGCTATTGGAGCTAATTGGACTGGAATTGGATATTCCCGTGATAAGTGAGTTCAACACTTTATTTTGCCTGTCAGATTATTAAGTGGTTGCGGTTAGGTGGCGATACTGACTTTGAACTTTATATTTTCAGTGATGTCTGCAAACGCAGACACCCAAGTTGTCTTGCGTGGAATCACGCACGGAGCGGTGGACTATCTACTCAAACCTGTGCGCATAGAGGAGCTCCGAAATATTTGGCAACACGTTGTCCGAAGACGACACGGCTACGAGGCTGGTCAAGAGGACCTCGAAGATGAAAAGGATGAAGACAACGGGGTTGCTGGTGAGAAGGGTGAAGATAACACGAAAGACGGAGACAACGCAAAAGTGCCAGACACCTCTGGTGCCAAAAAGGCAGCCAACAAACGCAAACGAGTAGCTGGAGAAGGAGACGATAAAAGTCTGAAAAAAAATGAAAAAGGCGAAGGGGGAGATTCAGAGGACTTTGAGGTGATACGCGCACCGAAAAGATTGTTTCGTCATGTGCAAAACTCCTGAGGTATACGCATATCTGGGTTCAGCCTAAAGTGGTGCGCTGCCTCGACGCCGCAGGGCGAAGAGGAGGAGGACGAAGAGGAGGGCGAGAGCACCACACCGAAAAAACCTCGTGTGGTATGGTCTGTTGAGCTGCATCAGCAGTTTGTGAACGCTGTCAATCAGCTTGGCATCGAAAGTGAGTGCTCGAGTGCCGCTTTTACCATTTTCCCCCATGTTGATTGACCGCCCTCCTGTCTATGTTAGCTGAAGACACCGTTGGAGCATATATGTTCTGGGCAATAGTGCCACTGGTGCCAAGGAAATCTCGCTCAGAGGGCTAGACTTTAGAGAGCGCTAGACTCTAGATGTTGAGTGCTTTGCGCAGCTACAGAGGACCCATTTGAAGGGCACTTCGGGCTACCAGCTACTTTTGTCAGGATATTTGTATGTTTCACAGAGGTCTAAAGCTTTCGGCATAGTTCTTTGCTGCTACAGCAGCATACTCATCAACCCTGCATGCGCGTTCTGGAAGCACTCAGAAGATACTCATATTATCTCAGTACGTGTGGCCAGTACTTTCAAGGGCGGGAGGCCAGCGCTCACATCGGCGGTGAGGTTTGGTGTCCCACCTTTGATGCAGAGGCCGTTCCAAAGAGAATACTTGATCTAATGGGCGTATCCGGGTTGACGAGAGAGAATGTTGCAAGTCACTTGCAGGTGCGTCGAAGTTCTCCAAAGAGAGGGAATAGGTATAACTTGCGTGATATTTGGTTAGGGTTGTCGACCTGAGTCTGCTTACGTGGGCGCCAAGGTTGCGAAAGATAACTAACTCTGGGGAGCCATTTTCAACAGAAATACAGATTGTACTTGAAACGGTTAAGTGGAGTACAGCAACTGCAGTCGTCAGCACACGCCGCGGCGGCTGCGGCGGCGGCTGCGGCAGCCGGATATCCTGCGGCTGGAGGTTCCGTCGTCACAGACGCATCGATTGGTGCTCCTGGCCTGGTATCCGCCTCCGCGGTGACACTTGGTGTTTGCTTTTGTTGAAATTGTCAAGGCGCTTTGCACATATTCTAGTGACTTTCGGGGTTTTTGTTCCATAATAGCTGAAACAGTTGCGAAGCAGTGGGATGCGAAACACTTCAACGGTTTCAATTTTTTGATCCAGTGAAAACACGCTGCTTCTACGTGCCGAAAGTTTATAACTCCTAGATCAAGATACTTACCTGAGTGCAGGCTGAGTTCAGGCTTGCTCGCATTTTCTAAGCGGCGATCTTGCTTTTCAGGTAACTGGGGTAGCGGCCGAACTGATGCCTCCGCCTAACGCGGTCGTCGGCGGCGTTCAGATGCCCTACACGAAAACCCAGCAAAATCCCCAGTTTGGCCACTTTTCTGGACCTTCAAGCCAACCTGTCATGTACACGTCGAATACGTATGTACAGCAAACATATTCCAATACGTACTCCGGAATGCCCGGAAATATGGTCCGTGCTCTCACTACCTGTTCTCAACACTTTTCCTTGTTGAACGTTCTTTCCTGGTCCTGTCCCGTTGCACAGACAAACTATGCAGGGTTTGGTTAGCTCCAGCGTATATTCGTAGGTGAAGGTCAAGACCCGAAAAATGTGGCTTATCAAGTTTGGGACGGACGGACAGGGAGTGCGTGAGTAGGTTTGAGCCTGAACTTGTGCATGGTGCGTGGCTTGGTTGATGGGAGACCGGGCTCTTGTTGTATTATGGTTGGTGTGCTGGCTGGACGCTCCTCGCCTTCATCGGTGTGTCGTGCAACGGCTTCGCTATGTTTTTTAGCTCCAAACGAGTTTCCTGGCCGGGCTGCCTTCGATCGGTGTGCCTCGCGCCAGTGCGTGTCGTCGTGTTTCGCGCCGGTGCGTGTCGGTGCCTCCCTCGGTGTGTTTAGTCACGCCGCGTTTGAGTATTTCTTCTCTTGTGGGCTGTGCGCTTTGGTGAATGTTCCTGGCTTGAGACATAGAGTCGGTTGGTATGTGCTGGTTGGCTACCGTTGTCGTCCTTGATTGTGTCTTTCCTGCTCCTTGTCAGTTTCCGGCACCACGTTTGTGTCGGCTGTGTTGTTTTGTATTTTTTACACACCACCGGTAGTTTTGTTTCTGTTACCTCGATGACGTTTATCTCTAGTCAACCCTTCCTTCAGGGTGTATGACGGGGTTGGTTGATGCTTTGATTCCGCAAGTCTTTGAGCGTGTTTCGGTTGCTGATGTGCTGCCACCTTCCATAGTAGTCTCCTGCAGCTCAGTCTGTGTTTTGACGCGGAGTACGTGAACTGTATGCTTTTCGCCAAGAACTTCCTACGTTGCTTCGCGAGCTCTTGTTGGGCCTGGTCCTGTAAGCAGTTGGATCCACGTTGAGACAGTTTGGTTTGGGTGATGTCGAAGTTACTTAAGTTTGAGTTGAACGAAGCCATGAGCGAGGGAGTAAAGTTTTAGAAGAGATGCCCAGTTGCTTTCGTTGCTGCTATACTAGTTCTCGCCTAAACAGCTAGGCTATTATATGGGGGGTTCCGTACAAGAGGGCTTCGGGGCACCTCACGCAAACACTTCGGCACGGGGCTCGGTTTGTTTCTTAGATGCCTCCCCCGAATCAGCAGCAGCAGCCACAAGAGCAGCAACCTCAGCGGCAGAGACAGATGGGTATGCAGCAAATGGGCAACTTGAACGACCATACTGCCGGGAACTCTTTCGCTCCGCAGGTGACGGCGTACTCTCACTGGCAAAGCTGCTAGTTGCCCTGCTCTTCCTGCACTCAGACTTCTTGTAAAAAAGGGAAACGCAAGTCATGGAGTGACTCTTGAACCGAGTGTGGAGGCAGCCTCAAAGATTCTATTGCAGTAAAGTGAAGGTTATAAGCAGGGGGGGGTGTCGGGGAGGTAGCCTCTTGAATCTATTGCAGTAAAGTGAAGGTTATAAGCAGGCGGGTATCGGGGAGGCAGCTTCGTAGAATCTATTGCGGTAAAGTGAAGGTTACAATCGGGGGATATCGGGAGGCAGCCTCGTATAATCTACTGCGGTAAAGTCAAGGTTACAATCAGGGGGGTATCGGGGAGGCAGACTTGCAGAATCTATTGCGGTAAAGTGAAGGCTATAAGCAGGGGGATATCGGGGAGGCAGCCTCGTAGAATCTATTGCGGTAAGGTGAAGGTTATAAGCAGGGGAATATCGGGGAGGCAGCCTCGTAGAATCTATTGCGGTAAGGTGAAAGTTATAAACAGGGGGATATCTAGAAGTATTTTATGGACACCTGCTGTAGGTGGAGGGTATGAGTTATGTTTTTAAGTTGACGTTCTTGCACACTACCGAGCTTCGAGGACCCCCAAACTGGTGCCTGTGAGGGTATAAGTCGGTTGTGCGATGGACCAACATGAAGTGTTCTTGTGTCAGCTGGGTGAAAATTCTTCAGTGTTTGCAGTGAGAGTCATCACAAGGCAAGCTTCGCCTTCCTTAAGCCTGGCTGTAGATATGTTCGACTCTGCAACACCTTCAGGGACAGATCTAGGGAAACTGTACGAAGAGCTCACGTCTGGAACTCAGGAGTGGACTTGGACATCTGTCCCAGACGGCGTTTGAACGGTTGTTGAGTTTTTGTATGGAATATCACTCCCTCATCTCTAATCTGCTGCTCCGTTCGGGGAATCCCTTTTTTTGTGTACCCTGGTGTGTCGGGGTCAGCTTCGACTCGGGGTGTTTTAGGTGTTCCAGGAGGACGACAGCTGACTTTTTTAAAAAATCAGTATCTGATCGCCGTCTATTTCTCACCGAGTTTCTCCTCTTGCGTGTGCCGTAGTCGGCTTAGCAGAGAAAACCTAAACCGTGTCCCCTCAAGGATTCTATCAGTTAAAAGCTAAGTTGATAACCTTCGTCAATAATTTCCGGCTCTGTCATAGCGGGTCTGAAGTCTACTAGGAATTTTGTGGAATGAGATAACAAAATACATATAGTTTTATTAGCTACTCGTCAATACTTACGTTCCATTCAGATGAAAGGTGGCGACTCACAGGACGCTGACAATCCTCCCGACTTCCCAGCAGGGTTGCGGATTCTGGTGGTCGATGATGACCCCTTGTGCCTGAAGATTGTTGAACGTATGCTTACACGATGTTCCTACACAGGTTTGGATTGTTGTAACTTCGGTGCACATGTGTATTATGTTGAGCACTGCGCGATATGAATAAGTGCCTCCAAAGCTCACTGCGACTTTCCTCCCTGTGCACTCGTCTTGCAGTCACCGTCTGTATCCGAGCCGAGGAGGCTCTTGCCATCCTTCGCGAGAATCGCGAGAAAATAGATATCGTTCTGAGCGACGTTTACATGCCCGATATGGATGGCTTCAAGCTATTGGAGCTAATTGGACTGGAATTGGATATTCCCGTGATAAGTGAGTTCAACACTTTATTTTGCCTGTCAGATTATTAAGTGGTTGCGGTTAGGTGGCGATACTGACTTTGAACTTTATATTTTCAGTGATGTCTGCAAACGCAGACACCCAAGTTGTCTTGCGTGGAATCACGCACGGAGCGGTGGACTATCTACTCAAACCTGTGCGCATAGAGGAGCTCCGAAATATTTGGCAACACGTTGTCCGAAGACGACACGGCTACGAGGCTGGTCAAGAGGACCTCGAAGATGAAAAGGATGAAGACAACGGGGTTGCTGGTGAGAAGGGTGAAGATAACACGAAAGACGGAGACAACGCAAAAGTGCCAGACACCTCTGGTGCCAAAAAGGCAGCCAACAAACGCAAACGAGTAGCTGGAGAAGGAGACGATAAAAGTCTGAAAAAAAATGAAAAAGGCGAAGGGGGAGATTCAGAGGACTTTGAGGTGATACGCGCACCGAAAAGATTGTTTCGTCATGTGCAAAACTCCTGAGGTATACGCATATCTGGGTTCAGCCTAAAGTGGTGCGCTGCCTCGACGCCGCAGGGCGAAGAGGAGGAGGACGAAGAGGAGGGCGAGAGCACCACACCGAAAAAACCTCGTGTGGTATGGTCTGTTGAGCTGCATCAGCAGTTTGTGAACGCTGTCAATCAGCTTGGCATCGAAAGTGAGTGCTCGAGTGCCGCTTTTACCATTTTCCCCCATGTTGATTGACCGCCCTCCTGTCTATGTTAGCTGAAGACACCGTTGGAGCATATATGTTCTGGGCAATAGTGCCACTGGTGCCAAGGAAATCTCGCTCAGAGGGCTAGACTTTAGAGAGCGCTAGACTCTAGATGTTGAGTGCTTTGCGCAGCTACAGAGGACCCATTTGAAGGGCACTTCGGGCTACCAGCTACTTTTGTCAGGATATTTGTATGTTTCACAGAGGTCTAAAGCTTTCGGCATAGTTCTTTGCTGCTACAGCAGCATACTCATCAACCCTGCATGCGCGTTCTGGAAGCACTCAGAAGATACTCATATTATCTCAGTACGTGTGGCCAGTACTTTCAAGGGCGGGAGGCCAGCGCTCACATCGGCGGTGAGGTTTGGTGTCCCACCTTTGATGCAGAGGCCGTTCCAAAGAGAATACTTGATCTAATGGGCGTATCCGGGTTGACGAGAGAGAATGTTGCAAGTCACTTGCAGGTGCGTCGAAGTTCTCCAAAGAGAGGGAATAGGTATAACTTGCGTGATATTTGGTTAGGGTTGTCGACCTGAGTCTGCTTACGTGGGCGCCAAGGTTGCGAAAGATAACTAACTCTGGGGAGCCATTTTCAACAGAAATACAGATTGTACTTGAAACGGTTAAGTGGAGTACAGCAACTGCAGTCGTCAGCACACGCCGCGGCGGCTGCGGCGGCGGCTGCGGCAGCCGGATATCCTGCGGCTGGAGGTTCCGTCGTCACAGACGCATCGATTGGTGCTCCTGGCCTGGTATCCGCCTCCGCGGTGACACTTGGTGTTTGCTTTTGTTGAAATTGTCAAGGCGCTTTGCACATATTCTAGTGACTTTCGGGGTTTTTGTTCCATAATAGCTGAAACAGTTGCGAAGCAGTGGGATGCGAAACACTTCAACGGTTTCAATTTTTTGATCCAGTGAAAACACGCTGCTTCTACGTGCCGAAAGTTTATAACTCCTAGATCAAGATACTTACCTGAGTGCAGGCTGAGTTCAGGCTTGCTCGCATTTTCTAAGCGGCGATCTTGCTTTTCAGGTAACTGGGGTAGCGGCCGAACTGATGCCTCCGCCTAACGCGGTCGTCGGCGGCGTTCAGATGCCCTACACGAAAACCCAGCAAAATCCCCAGTTTGGCCACTTTTCTGGACCTTCAAGCCAACCTGTCATGTACACGTCGAATACGTATGTACAGCAAACATATTCCAATACGTACTCCGGAATGCCCGGAAATATGGTCCGTGCTCTCACTACCTGTTCTCAACACTTTTCCTTGTTGAACGTTCTTTCCTGGTCCTGTCCCGTTGCACAGACAAACTATGCAGGGTTTGGTTAGCTCCAGCGTATATTCGTAGGTGAAGGTCAAGACCCGAAAAATGTGGCTTATCAAGTTTGGGACGGACGGACAGGGAGTGCGTGAGTAGGTTTGAGCCTGAACTTGTGCATGGTGCGTGGCTTGGTTGATGGGAGACCGGGCTCTTGTTGTATTATGGTTGGTGTGCTGGCTGGACGCTCCTCGCCTTCATCGGTGTGTCGTGCAACGGCTTCGCTATGTTTTTTAGCTCCAAACGAGTTTCCTGGCCGGGCTGCCTTCGATCGGTGTGCCTCGCGCCAGTGCGTGTCGTCGTGTTTCGCGCCGGTGCGTGTCGGTGCCTCCCTCGGTGTGTTTAGTCACGCCGCGTTTGAGTATTTCTTCTCTTGTGGGCTGTGCGCTTTGGTGAATGTTCCTGGCTTGAGACATAGAGTCGGTTGGTATGTGCTGGTTGGCTACCGTTGTCGTCCTTGATTGTGTCTTTCCTGCTCCTTGTCAGTTTCCGGCACCACGTTTGTGTCGGCTGTGTTGTTTTGTATTTTTTACACACCACCGGTAGTTTTGTTTCTGTTACCTCGATGACGTTTATCTCTAGTCAACCCTTCCTTCAGGGTGTATGACGGGGTTGGTTGATGCTTTGATTCCGCAAGTCTTTGAGCGTGTTTCGGTTGCTGATGTGCTGCCACCTTCCATAGTAGTCTCCTGCAGCTCAGTCTGTGTTTTGACGCGGAGTACGTGAACTGTATGCTTTTCGCCAAGAACTTCCTACGTTGCTTCGCGAGCTCTTGTTGGGCCTGGTCCTGTAAGCAGTTGGATCCACGTTGAGACAGTTTGGTTTGGGTGATGTCGAAGTTACTTAAGTTTGAGTTGAACGAAGCCATGAGCGAGGGAGTAAAGTTTTAGAAGAGATGCCCAGTTGCTTTCGTTGCTGCTATACTAGTTCTCGCCTAAACAGCTAGGCTATTATATGGGGGGTTCCGTACAAGAGGGCTTCGGGGCACCTCACGCAAACACTTCGGCACGGGGCTCGGTTTGTTTCTTAGATGCCTCCCCCGAATCAGCAGCAGCAGCCACAAGAGCAGCAACCTCAGCGGCAGAGACAGATGGGTATGCAGCAAATGGGCAACTTGAACGACCATACTGCCGGGAACTCTTTCGCTCCGCAGGTGACGGCGTACTCTCACTGGCAAAGCTGCTAGTTGCCCTGCTCTTCCTGCACTCAGACTTCTTGTAAAAAAGGGAAACGCAAGTCATGGAGTGACTCTTGAACCGAGTGTGGAGGCAGCCTCAAAGATTCTATTGCAGTAAAGTGAAGGTTATAAGCAGGGGGGGGTGTCGGGGAGGTAGCCTCTTAGAATCTATTGCAGTAAAGTGAAGGTTATAAGCAGGCGGGTATCGGGGAGGCAGCTTCGTAGAATCTATTGCGGTAAAGTGAAGGTTACAATCAGGGGGATATCGGGGAGGCAGCCTCGTATAATCTACTGCGGTAAAGTCAAGGTTACAATCAGGGGGGTATCGGGGAGGCAGACTTGCAGAATCTATTGCGGTAAAGTGAAGGCTATAAGCAGGGGGATATCGGGGAGGCAGCCTCGTAGAATCTATTGCGGTAAGGTGAAGGTTATAAGCAGGGGAATATCGGGGAGGCAGCCTCGTAGAATCTATTGCGGTAAGGTGAAAGTTATAAACAGGGGGATATCTAGAAGTATTTTATGGACACCTGCTGTAGGTGGAGGGTATGAGTTATGTTTTTAAGTTGACGTTCTTGCACACTACCGAGCTTCGAGGACCCCCAAACTGGTGCCTGTGAGGGTATAAGTCGGTTGTGCGATGGACCAACATGAAGTGTTCTTGTGTCAGCTGGGTGAAAATTCTTCAGTGTTTGCAGTGAGAGTCATCACAAGGCAAGCTTCGCCTTCCTTAAGCCTGGCTGTAGATATGTTCGACTCTGCAACACCTTCAGGGACAGATCTAGGGAAACTGTACGAAGAGCTCACGTCTGGAACTCAGGAGTGGACTTGGACATCTGTCCCAGACGGCGTTTGAACGGTTGTTGAGTTTTTGTATGGAATATCACTCCCTCATCTCTAATCTGCTGCTCCGTTCGGGGAATCCCTTTTTTTGTGTACCCTGGTGTGTCGGGGTCAGCTTCGACTCGGGGTGTTTTAGGTGTTCCAGGAGGACGACAGCTGACTTTTTTAAAAAATCAGTATCTGATCGCCGTCTATTTCTCACCGAGTTTCTCCTCTTGCGTGTGCCGTAGTCGGCTTAGCAGAGAAAACCTAAACCGTGTCCCCTCAAGGATTCTATCAGTTAAAAGCTGACCTTTTGAAGAAATGTTTTCGTAAAGAGAATGAGCCTGACGGGTGCACTAGTTGTGTGACCGAGAAGAGTGAGTTTTTTGTGTTCATGGTTTCCTCACCGATATTCTGTCATTGGTGAGAGTTAGTCTGTTGCATGCAGGTTTGATGCTGATAATTGTGCGAGTTTAGAGAGAGCGTGCAGGGTTTCAACACGGATATATGTGTGAGGTATGAGGATGAGACAGAGGGGTGCAGGGTTTCAACACCGATAACGATGTGAGTGAAGTGAGCGAGTTTGATTGTTGCAGGGTTTCAACACCGATAACCGTGGAATGGTCTACCGGAACGTGGGCAATCCAGGTCTGGTTCAATCCCTGGCTCAACAAGAGGCGGCCGCAGCCGCAATTGTCACTGGTGCAACCCGTATCCTAATAAAGATATTTAGTTTTCCTTGCATTGAAAAGCAGCCGAAGAGCTTTGTCTAAGGGAATATTGCCTTGATGAAATACACTGTCAGGCACATGGTTGTCCAGCTGTCCTCACTCAAGCTTGCCAGGCCTGCCAGAGATCCGAGCTGAAAAAGATTTGAAGTGCCCCGGAGGACTGGCCACTCTTGTTCTTGACAAACCTGCTCAGGGAACTGCACTGTAGTGTTTCAGTGCCAATAAAGATTGCGAAATACTATCACTGCTTGGAACGATTTCCTAGGTTTACAAGCATAATGGATACTGATAGTACTAATAGTGCTAACTAACTACTATTTCCTAAGTCACCATATACAAGCACGTTGGATACTACCTTATTTTCAATTTCACTCAGTCCCTCCTCATACTGAATTGAGGTACCCCTGGACGTGTGTGTTTTGCAGGAAACTTGCCGTCGATGCCGCCCTCCGGCATGCAAGGCATGAACTCCATGCAGAATATGAGCTACAATAGTGATATGGAGCAGAACCGCTGTTCAACCTCAAACGTGCAGCAAGGAAACCTGGGTGGGATGTACAGACCTCAAGGTGATATTCTCAGGCAGTTGGGCAGGGGGCTCGATGATAGCGTGGCTGACACCCTAGAAGGTAAAACTTTGGAACTAGAAGGAAGCTTTGGGAAACCCTTGCAGGCAAAGCAGTATGCGGAAATGGAGCAGTTTAACAATCCCATGGTCAAGCCAGGCTCACAGCAACAAGACGATATTCTTTCCTTCTTCCTCAAAGGAAACCACTTTGGTTCAGAACCAGACCTTTCTGGTATTGATTCTCTCATGAAGATAGTTCAAAAATGAGTGATTTCCATCAGTCTGCCGCTGGAAGTCAGTGAAACGACATGAGTGGACTTCATATACTCTTGCCACAGTGCTCATCCAGCACAGAAATCTACCATTATTTATCCAGTGGCAGCAGACCTAATTTTTGTGTGTACCCCGTCCATTTTCAACAGCTCAGAAATGTAACAACTTTGAGCGTGCAAAGGGAGCTGTTGACCGTTAGATCCTCCTAGTTAGTACAAATTGCAAAATCTTAGGTATGATGCAGAAGGAAATGCCAAATGCGATACAATTGTTCAATAAACATTCCTGTGTGGGCATCAATTATTTCACATCGAAATGATTGAAGAGACTAATTTCTGTGCATCATGAAAGTATTTCATTATTCTGAATGGCTTGTGCACTTGCTCTTTTTTTCTGAAACTCCGGCAAATCCAACTTGTGATGTTCTACCCGAGCTTGCTCCGCTTATGTAAGTGTCACCTAGGCAATCAAATGTACACATTGTATGGAGGATGACTGCTATGCATGTGTGCCTTTTGGTCATTGTATCTCATTGGCATGTACTTGCAGAGTTGCAGTCTATTACTCACAATGAGATGTATGTATTACCACATCCGCAATTCAGGTAGGTAGGGTATTCTCATCGGTTACAGAGAGTTCTGACATTTAATTTTGATAAAAGATAATGGTAAGAGACATGTATACTGATAAAAGATAATGGCAATTTCGCTGTTGCTGGACCGTTGGAGGAGTCCTATATTTCTGATTATTGATAACTTGGTATAATCAAACATTTCAAGATCCTGCAAGGGGTATGCCTAGGCGTGGTGCCACAGATCCGGCCACAATCGCATCCAACACAAACGAAGACCGAGATGCGGGAGAGGGGGGGGTATAAAGCAACGTGCGATAAAGCCGCCGTCCTGCGTACGAATGCCAAAGTTTAAACGTGCCGCTGAAGCCGTATAACGTAGCTGGGCCGATCGGAGAACTCGGTCAGGGAGGACCAAACCCATCCTAACGTAATTGAGAGTGCGGAGCGAACACAGACGGACCTAAAGTTGACGAGAATGCGGGGCAAACAAAAAACGCAGGGGGGATATGCTCAGCGAAGAAAAAACA
Source organism: Cymbomonas tetramitiformis (assembly GCA_001247695.2). Lineage (NCBI taxonomy): Eukaryota > Viridiplantae > Chlorophyta > Pyramimonadophyceae > Pyramimonadales > Pyramimonadaceae > Cymbomonas > Cymbomonas tetramitiformis. The sequence goes on along the minus strand of LGRX02028930.1, from coordinate 18,921 downwards.
GTCTCGGTGCAGTGTGTGTGCTTTGGCTCCATATATGCCGCCGCCGTTTGAAAACTTTAAAAGGACAACCGGGCATTGTATTCCCGAGTGCGGGAAATTATTTCACCAACTAAAGTCCCTACTGTACACTCCTGTACTGAGTAGACTTGTCCCTGCGACTCGCAAGTCTCAGCTCGGTGACACAGTGTCACTCACTAACGAACATCGAACAACACTAACCCGCACAGACGCGAGAACACTCGAGCGATGCGATGTGACATCGTCATGTGACACGAGTGCAACTGCCGCATGCTACATAGATTTGCTGCGTACTGGTCGTAATTAATCGATACGAAAATAATTTATGTTGTCAAATATTCATTCCGAAGCCACAGATTAAGACCATATGGAATTTCTTTTTGCAAATTTCGTTTTCGCATAAATTTACGTTACATCAAACACAGTGCATCCATAACATGATATTCACTTTCCCAGAACATTTTTGGGGAAAATATCCCCAAAATTGGGGTATCCCTTATTTATGGCCTGCCTTTCTCGGAATGTTCATATATCACCAAGATTTTAAACGCGATATATAGACTCAGAATGGATCCAAACGAGTATAGACGAAGCGGCCGAAGACCTAACCTACTTGCGCAGTATCGTGGACGTCCACTTCGTGCAGCTTCGGATGACGACATGCCGCAGATAGATTCCGGTAGTGAGAACGGCCGGAGACCTAACCTACTTGCGCAGTGTCGTGGACGTCCGCTCCCTGCGGCTTCGGATGACGACATGCCACAGGGAGATTCGGTTTTCCTTTCTCCGGAACGTGGGTCGCGACCCGTCTACTTGCGTTCACGCATTCGGGAAGCGCGATTTCCCGGGCGAGACATATGCTTCATGGGCGGAACTTCGAGTGTAGTATTATCAGCGACTACGACCACATCGACATCAGCGTCCGAGAGTTTTAGCAATAGACGCGCCAACAACAGCAGAGGGCGGAGCGACGACATCATATGTTCCCCGGACGAGTTCGCATCCTGGGTGCGATGATCGCGGCATCTCTCATGCAGCAGTTTTATCCACTTCGGCTGCATGAGCTATTGCGGATGCGCGAGTTGTTGGCGACCAGGCGGCAACCTGCGATTTGATGCCCCCTCACCTGTTCCAGCCGGTGGTTGGATTGTGGCGGAACATCGGCACTGATATGTCAGTATGACCACCAGCTGGAATAGTGGGGCGCGAGAGGCGCGCGTTGCCTCTTTATCCTGGTGCTAGAAAGCAAACGTGAGGAGCTGTTGTGCAGAGACCAGACGGAGAGGTGCAAGGAGGCTCAAGAGATCAACGCGGGCCTTCTGGCTCGGGCCTCCGAGAGTGAGAAGCAGCACGTCGCCGCTCAGGTCCAGATCGCTGAGGCCAACCGTCAAGCGATGACGGAGGTCGCTAGCAAGTTTGAGCAGCAGTTCAAACATGCTTGTGAGGTGCTGAAGGACACACAGCAGTCGGAAAGGCAGGTCTCACAGGCTAATTACGAGTACCAGAAGCAGCTAACCACCGAGTTGCTGCAGGTACGTACGCCAAAATACGGTTACCCATTGTGTTTTCACACCGCATCTGTTCGTTCTCATCATCAGGCATTTTTGTTTCGCAGGGAATCATGCATGGGCTCGGTGCCAGAGCGGAGGTCCTGCCACAGATACGGAGTGGTGATGTTTCGTAGCAAGGGTGCGGCAAGGGAGCCTGAAACCCTGCCGGCGGTGCCTGCATGGGAGCTCCAAAACTGGTGCCTGCCAATCACCGCCAGGCAGGAGTATTGGAAGCACAGAAGCTCTTTTTGGCGATCCAGCAACCCACCACAGACGACGGCTTAGACGACGGCTCTTTTCCTGGACCAGTGCAGGCCGGAGGCCGCTGCAGACGTGGAAAACAGTAAAGTGAAGGTGTATGCCCAAACGGTCGTGATGATTTACGACACGATGGCGGGAGTTGGGGCGAAATCCACGGATAAACCCTGAGGCGTATGACCGTAGAACACCGTAGATGGCATGGCAATAAGTGAATACCTACTGTTTAACAATTGTACATACAGTTTTTTGTTCCATAGTGTCTTAAAGTGTTGTAGCTTTGCTGGGAACACGCCGTTTTTGCGAATAACACATGTCCATGGCAGACAGACGTGTGCGCGACAAACCTATCCCAAATCTGCATAAAAACTCTTCTGCAACCTCATTTTTCAGTTATTTGGTCGTTTAATGTTGTAAACTGTTATGTGGTGTTAGCATGAATGTACCTTGCCAACAAACCACAAAATACTGAGTCAATACCGAGGATGAATGGTACATTTTCCCAGTTTTCAGTCACGCGCTTGCTTGCCACGGCTGTAAATGTCAGAAATATGTACTAGGAACGGTAAAACCTCGGTTTTTTACGATGTTTTCGTTTTCTTTATATTATGCTACAGTAATACCGCATATTTAAGGAAACAGGAATTTGGAGCCAGCCTGGCCTTTTCCGTATTTTTCTGACCCCCCCCCTGCCAGCGTCAGCCTCTTACCGAAATGACTAACGAAAAGGAAACGCGATTCGAGCGTCAGCCAGCCTCTTCTCTTAAATCCATTTCTTCTTAGGGATTGGAAAGCGCAGTCAGCCAGCGCATTCTCTTAAATTCAGCATGGATCCGAGCAGTCGCCAGGAACTGCGAGAATTACATGCTGACTTGCAAAGTGGGATTATTAGTCAGGAAGACTGCGACGACTTGCAATCTATAGTCTTAACGCGTATCAAGGCCAAAGCGCCAATCAATGAGTGTCCGAATTTCATAATTTCATGAAATATCGACTATAATTTCCTTAGATCCAGCTACAATTTCCTTAATAATAATGGAATGTCCTGATGTTCAGCTAGCCTTCGTTTCCTTAATATGACATTACGATTTCCGTTAACGAAATGATTCAGCAGCCTTCATTTCCTTATTTGGGTACATTTTCTTAATGTTTTTTTCCAGCCCAGCTTTTTCCGCATTTTTCCGCCCGAAAAGGTTGTTTCCTTAACCCAGCATTTCCTTACGTGAGGTATTACTGTATATCCGTTTCGACTTTTTAAAGTGGACACCTTCTGGTTATCTAACAACTAAACGGATTTCGTGTTCTTCGAAATCACCCGCGTGCGTGGAGTGCCGAGAGAGTTTTTTTAGCCGTGAAATACGTGTTTTCGTACGAACTTCGGTTTGTATTTAATTTTGGGCACAAATGGCACTTATAGATGCCCAATATATAATCAAAACATCCACTCTCATTCGTACGCTCGCTCTCATATTTTGCTCTCATGTTTCCGAATATTCTTTTCACAGCGTGCTTCGTGTTCATGTAGTACACCCCGGCGACTTTCTTGTAGGCGTTCGCTGCTAGTTTATTTTCAGAAACTGGCGCAATCACCTCTGCTGGCACCACACCGCCATTGTCACTAGAGATGGGTTCGCACAATCCGGTAGTCGCGTCCAAGTAGAGGCAATTCTTAAGACCCTCGTGCATCATGTTGTCAAGACGTGCACGTAGTTTGTTTCACGGGTTTCCAGTAGGACTCAATAGGTTCCCTACAGTCTGACACACTTCACATTTTATGTACGTTACGTGCACGCGACGCGTCACGCGAATCACGTAGTCTGTGGGTGACGCGTCAAGTAAATTCCAGGGGGTTAAGAGGTGGTTTCTCGACGTTCTAAATTGCCACGTTCTTTCGATTACACGTAAAGATCGAAGTATCCATGGGCGCACCTATGCTAGTAGTAGCATACTAAAATATTAATTTATGCGACCTCTGGAGCACCTTGAAAAATCTGCCCGTGTGTGCGTGAGGCGTCACGCAGAATTACGTGACGCGTCACTAACAGTAATGCATGCTGGTTTTGTGCAGGTGAGAAACACGTTGCGTTCATGTGTGCGTGATGTGTACGTGATGCGCGTGACGCGTGACGCGCACGGATCACGCACACACATGGATGCGTGTGAGCGAACCACTCGCGCCACGCATACGTCACGCACGGTGTCGGAAGTTTGTGTGCGTGACGCGTCACGCACACATAGTTTTGATGTGGTCTATAGCTTACACTCAAGTAGCACGTTAATGTACGGTGTACGTGACGCGCGTGACGCGTCACGCACGGAGCACGCACACACATGGATGCGTGTGAGCGAACCACTCGCCACTCATACGCCACGCACGGTGTCGGATAATTGTGTGCGTCACGCGTCACGCGCGCATAATTTTGATGTGATATATAGCTTACACTTAAGTAGCACGTTAATTTACTGTGCACGTGACGCGCGTGACGCGTCACGCACGGAGCATGCGCACGCGTGGATGCGTGTGTGCGAACCACTCGCGCCACTCATACGTCACGCACGGTGTCGGATAATTGTGTGCGTCACGCGTCACGCGCGCATAATTTTGATGTGATATATAGCTTACACTTAAGTAGCACGTTAATTTACTGTGCACGTGACGCGCGTGACGCGTCACGCACGGAGCATGCGCACGCGTGGATGCGTGTGTGCGAACCACTCGCGCCACTCATACGTCACGCACGGTGTCGGATGCGTGTGTGCGTCACGCGTCACGTATACACGCTTTTGTTTTTCACTCACATTATGTATTTACAACTTTATTTCCAAGCTACGAGTAAATCTCTAATGACCACTAACCTACTCTCTCGCACACCTACGTATTTTCACATGAGTCAATCACAACAACAAACAAGTCAACCTCACGGTCGAGTTCCACCGCCGTTTCCATGCACGGATGCTTGATTACAACGACTTGACTGTTTATGTGTTGGGCCGATATGAAGGGTTCTGTGTTGTCTCATCCCGCCAGTTGCCGGATTTCCAGGATCTTCCACGTAAAACAATTTGCTCACGTTTTCCGCGCCATGGATTGAATTTCGGGTGGCGTATTCTTCTCTCTTTCTTTCGGTGTCCAAACGAAGCCACCGTGCCTTCACGAGGATAGTCGTCTCCCCAGCAACGCCAATCTCGTAAACGGCAAGAACTTGTCCGATCCTGTCATTCCGGCAAGAGATGTGCCGTGACAATTCACTGAATGAAAGGGTGTTCAATTGATGGCGACGTGTCACGCACACATCATGTCAAATGCATATGTGATGGTGACGCGTTGTGCACACGTCATGCCTAATTGCTTGACGTCTGGTGATGACGTGACAAGCGCACACAACGGCCCTCGTCACAGAGCAATGGCATACTTGCATGAACAAATACTTCAATGAATCGCACCTCTCCGTGGTAATAGCAACCCGTCGGTCTCCATTTCAAAGAACGAGCGAGACCAACTTTGGTAAGTCTTCTTTGCTTTGTCCACTTTCATGGTCCGATAGGTATCCTTGCCGACCACGACGGACCCAAATCGTTTGCACTTAGTTGGAATCCCGTTTTTTTAAAGCTCCCTCTCCGAAGGAGTGAGATCTCGTGCCATTCCTCGGCGGAGCGAAGTAAATGGTAGCATAATTAATCGGGAATAGAAAATGGCTAAATGTGGAATATGAATGAAGTCTTGTATTTCGGGAATAGATTTGATGTCATATGCCATCTATCATTTGTACTATGAACTATCACTATAGGTACCGCGGAGGTACAAGCGGTTCACCGTGTGCAATATTTTGCGTCTGCGTGGCACACCCCCTTCTTCTAAACAATTTATTGCATGAAGCATATTTTTTCCCACCATTCGATTCTAAAGCGTTTGTATTCATTAGGTAAATACCTTTCGTTTGAGATAGCGATTGGCCCCATCCACAACCGCATCAGCTTAGCATTCAGTCGCGACTGCAAGCTAAGTTGGTGCGGTGTGAGATGGTTTCAACCACTTGCGGCTTTGCATAATTGGGGTTTTCGTGAGAATCGTCGCACGAAACTTGGCAGTGATATTGTGAATAGCAATATCATTGCAATCTCAAGATCATATGGCAAGCCGTTGAGTATGTTAAAGACGGCCGCGTGCTGGCATGGTGCCTTTTGGGTTTGGGTTTTAATGTACCCAAACCCAAACATGCCAAACAGCGAAGGGCTTCCCGTGAGTTCCAGCGCACGTAACTTTGCAAAATATAGATTATCGATAAGATGTATATGTTTCATATTTCTGAAGTGCAAGGTTTGCGATAGCTTGTGCGCGAAGTTGACATTTTATTTATTTGACCCAGATTTATGAGTTTTAATGGCTATTGCCCGGCGGTTGAGTACTCTCTCGAGTATCGAAGGAAAACATGTTGAATGGCGATTAGACTCGACTATAAGGGTCAATTAACATCTCTAAAAATTCTTTCAAGACCCGTTTGAATTTGTCCAAACACGACTACATGTCATTGTTGAGTTTAGCCGCCTTTATTTGAAGTGCGAACTTGGGGGGTAAAATGCCTGAATTTCTTTTTTTCGGTACTCTCTTGAGTACCGACAACAAAACACCTTGCTAGACATGCTTGTTGGCCTCAAGAGGTCGAATAAACCACTACCCTTTTACTTTGAGATGTATTCTAAAGGTTTGTAATGGTGATGGTCACTAGGATGCCGCTTTAGCCACACACACACACACACACACACACCTCAACCTCCGGATAGTAGTCACTAAAAGAAATTAATTTTTCTCTGATTTTGCGTATCAAATTTGGGTAAAATATTCAAATACATGCACCCTAATGGTTGGAAAATTTCGCAAAAATTCCTAGATATAGTTTAAAGTCATATACTGTACAATCATCCCTATGCTTACTACTGGTAATATGCCACACAGACCGCATGATATCGGCCACGCAAAACTGAGAGATTTTTTAATTTCGCCCCATACTTAGGGAATCCGGAGTTGAGCCCGTTGGTGCGAGTCATGCATCGCGCAGCAAACGGGGCCATGCTTAGCGGGCCCCACATTCATCCATGTATTATTATTATTATTATTAGTATTATTATGCATGTCGTGAATCTAAGCCACTGGATGGCTCAATCAGTTCGAAAATTCGCGTGTGAAAATTTATCAAAGACTTAAAGACTTTTTCTGCAAAAATAGAAATTTCAAAGAGGCAAAAAACGCTACCCATGTGACAATATGCATACATTGGGAAGACTACACGTGATCTGTTGACCTGTCGCAAACGCGTGCATATGATGGTACAAACATTCTCGGAATCGAACAAACTTAACACTCGCGACTGGTCATAAGCGTCATTAATATTCACGGGTGCCGGTAACTGCAATTCTCAACACAGCATAAGATCGTAGAGCCACAAATTTTTTTTAAATTCTGATATCCTGAGATCGAACGCTGAACTCTTACATGCAAGCCCAGATTTCTAACATGAAAAAGTATGAAAACAGCAGTAAAATATATCCGTCAAAATTGATATTATAACCACAAAATACGAATTATTGTGTACAAAAGCTGTGAGCAGAACTGTCTTAGCACTCTAGCACTGGCACGCGAGCAGCCACCTAGTACTTGCGAAGCAAAACAATAATGAGTCCACTAGCCTGACCTCCGGTCAGAGTCTACTTATATCTCAATGCTCTGTCACATTTCCCAAAACTGTAACGGGTTCTAGCCATTAAATCTTCATCTGGCCAATGGAAAGTCATTATTCCATGCCAGCTCCAACAATGTTACCGTTTACCGCATTCTGACTGACACGTCAGCGGCAAAGGAGTCACTGCCATCTTCATCTTATCATTCCCTGATCATTCGATAGTGACCATATCTTCTCTGACAAGTCTGCATCTCACAGATGGTCATCTTCGCAAAGCCTGTCATGCTGTCACCACTGTCATGCGTGTCACCAGCTGAACAAACCCGGCGCGGTACCATGAGAAGCCGGCGTTTGTTACAGCTGTCGCAAACGCGTGCATATGATGGTACAAACATTCTCGGAATCGAACAAACTTAACACTCGCGACTGGTCATAAGCGTCATTAATATTCACGGGTGCCGGTAACTGCAATTCTCAACACAGCATAAGATCGTAGAGCCACAATTTTTTTTTTTAAATTCTGATATCCTGAGATCGAACGCTGAACTCTTACATGCAAGCCCAGATTTCCAACATCCCCCATCTGTAGCTGCTGTGTGCAGTAGCACAGACTCAAATATGGGCTTGTTCAGCATACTGGGTCGTATCACCATCTGCCATGAACTTGCCCAAACTGAAAGTGAACATACCAATGCCTTCACCTTCGTTCTCCACCCTGTAACATCCTGGCTCTGACCAGCGGATTCTTGAACACCAAGACCCACATACACCTGCGGCCAATAGGTCCATGTTCCAGATGCCCAATCACATGCAAGCGTCCCGTCTGACTCAATCGTCTGAAGTACGCAGCCCTGCTCTCGGTCATGTCTGTCAAGTAATAAGATGGAACGTGGACACACGCCACCACACGACTGGCCATTACTGCCAACGGAAACGCGATATCCAGCGCTGCGAACCAAGGTGAAGTCACCACTGCGTCACAGACGCCATACTTCTCCTTCCATATGCGATAGTTACCTGGCTGAAGTGCGTCATGCGCCTCAGACCAACCCAACTGAGAGTTCCAGTCATTATTCATGAATCTCAACTGCGGCCATTGCTCCACCATCACCTCACGGATGACCCCAGTGCCTGCCCATGGGTCCCACACGCCATCGACGGACTTCCAGTCCACCTCTGTCGCCAAACGCCTCACCTCAGAGGGCACTGTGATAACCAGTTCAAGCCCCCACTGCAGCGCGCTAGCTTCTCTCACCTGAGCCTTAGTCATGTGTCTCAACTCCCCTCGTCTTTCAACTTCTTCTTCAGCCAACGCAGGCACAAGAGGTGCATCCCTCAGCTGCCTTGCCATGGCCTTCTGTTCCCGATATTTCTTGCTCAGCACCGTGCGATGCCCCTCATTCCAGTGCCCTGGCATGAAGATCTGCACAGCCTCAGAGAGCTTGTCCTGCCTTCCCCAATCAATCTGATCTGGCATGCCCAAGAACATGTCCTTCTCTTTCAACAGCATCTCCCTTGATGAGATGGCATGCCAAGGCTGAAACTTGTCTCCCTTCACCACCCGACGGGGACCCACGTCTGCTGGCAACAGGCGCATCTCCGCAGACAGCTTCTCATTCAATTGCTGCTCCTTCATGCCCAGTCTGTCCTCTAGGGCACCAGAACTCTCGTCTTTCTGGGTCTGCACCTCAGCGTTGGCGGCTTGCATCCCCGTGCCTGAGCACCTGGGACATAGCCACTCGCCTTCTGGTACTTCATCCAGTGCTGGGGTCAGACACCACAAGTGGTACCCCCTGTTGCATGCGTCGCACAACAACATCTCTGCTTCCCCATCAGTCTTCCTGCACACTTCACATGCTAGGTGCTTGCTGGGAACGGCTGCACTGCAGTCATACTGGTCCTTCACCTGTAGGTGACATGGCGCGATGCTCTGCACGGTGCTCTTCTCTCTTAACTTGGTGGCGTCCTCAAGCACCACCACACCATCTCGCTGTATCTTGACCAGCTTCAGAATGGCAGATTTGGTCGCGACTTCCATGCCGCTGCGAGGCTTCTGCCTGATGTAGACGAAATCGCCCACCTTAAACTGGTGTGGACTAGGCTCATAGCCCCCACCTCTTCTCCCTTCATAATGTAGTGTATCACGATGCTGTGCGACCTCCAGGCTGCAACCAGCGTGTACCATCAGTCGCCTCACCACCTGTGCTCTCCGGTGGAGGTCCTTGACTCTGGCATCCTTCTCATCTTCGACCTCAGCACCGAAATCTATGCTGGGTGCCTGTTTCAAATCAGGCGGCACTACTGCCTCTTGGGCAAACAACATGGTGAACGGCGCCACCCCCGTGGACTCCTGGCGTGCTGCATCATAGCTCAGCACTAGTGGCCAGAGCTGCTCATCCCACTCATAATCGAGACCCTTCTCCAAGGCAAGCTTCTTAAAGCAAAACTTCATAGTGCGTACCACTCGCTCGGTCAGCCCATTGCCTTCTGGTGAGTCTGGCGAGGTGACTCGTCGGTCGATCAGGCAGTCTCTGCACAGCTGCTTGAACTCGCCTTCAAACTCCTTACCTCCATCCACCAAGCATTCTGCTGGCGCACCAAACACAGCCAGGACATGACTGCGAAATGCCGCTGCGATGGTGCTCGCCTCCTTGTCGGGAATGGGCACGCAGACTATGAACCTGGTGTAGTGCTCGGTCATGATGAGCACTCGGTTGTTGCCAGACTTGGTCTCTCTCCTCGAAGGCCATGCCAAATCCAGCGACCAGCGATACATGAACGACACGATCTCGAGGGGGGATAAACATGCCTCCTCTCTCGCATAATGAGTCTTCACACGCTGACAGGTCTCACACTGAGTGACCACAGCCTCCACGTCTTTCTTCAAATCGGCCCACCAATGGCGCTGCCACAAAAGATGCTGCGTCCGTCTTATGCCCCAATGTCCAGTTCTGGAGTGGTATTCCTTAACCAACGCGAGACGGTCAGCAGGCTTAGGTATTCTCACCTCCTCGCCCGACATAGTGACCATGTAGATCTCGTCCGTAGCTTCATCCCATCGATGTCGTGCTGCTCGTCTCCTTACTCGACGAACTTCCTCTTCTGGCAACCTCACTCTACCATTGGACTTCAACCATCTGAGGCACCATGCATCATCGTGTACATCTCGATGCTTGTCACGGTCTACCTGCTGCTCAGCCACGCTGGCCATCAGGTCCTCGAATCTGGTGGTGCACGCCAACCTGGGGAGTCTCATCTCTGAATCTTTGGCAGGCGGACTCCAGGCAGGCACATCCACGCGCGCTGCTGGGGTTGCGCCCTCCTTCACGAAGTGGTTCTCATGCCTCTGACGATACTGCGCCATGGTGTAGAGCTGCCACTCTTTCTTCTTCTTCTTCTTGGTTCCAGCCTTCTGTCGCTGGGCTCCAATTCCTTCTGCACCTTTCTGCCCTTGCGAGCACATTACCCGCAGCTTCTCCTCCCAGTCACGATGGGTCATAGTCTTCGCCACCTGCTGGGTATATGCATTCGAATTCTCAACCCATTCCGCCAGCAAAGCTTGCCTCTGCTGAAGGTCCGACCTCTCGTGGTCTGCCCAGTTGTTGTCTACAGCGATGGGCTGTCCTGGGGAATTCTCTGCCTCTGGGGATTCCTCGCTGTGAGGGAGCCCCTTCCTGCTCGCTTCTGCGACCGCCATCAGCAGCTCCATTGCCCTGCGATCCATGGCCAGGCCCAGAATGCTTGCCAATTCTACGTCGTTCAGGCCATCGGCCATGCGTAGCTCACTTGCGCTGTAGCCCATGGCTCGCGCCTTCTCGTCGAGGTTCACTTCTCGAGATTCTTCCTCGGCGTCTTCATCGTCCTGGTTGCGCACCACGGTGCCCATTCTCGCTCTCCTGAACGCTCTTGACCCTTGCGTCGCCATGATGGTGGGAAGTGCCCTCAATGGTTCTCCCACCACGTTCACCACGTAGTGAGGCGCGCGGTCTGTCCTTATCACTGGCCTGGGATGCCAGCCCTTGCATATGATTGACGATACGATTCGTCCTTCTGGTCTCACCACCTTGCTCATGACGGAGCGAAACTGGTGGCTCTGGAACAAGTTGCTCCAATACGCTCGCAATCGGTGTGCGTAAGCGCCTGCTTGTGCTGCATCAAAGGACACTGGTCGGCCAATGACGCTGGCAATGTACGGGAACACCTCGTCCCTGATCTTGGTTCCAGGTCTGTGTGACAACGGAGAAACGTTTTCCAGGATATAGCCTGGAGGCCTCTGCTGCTGCAGCTGCTGGAGTGTGGACAGAAGCCTGACCACTTCATAAAATAATTTGCTGTGCCTGCCATCCAGGCCTGTGAGTGTTCCAGCAGGGGAGAGATCCTGGCATGGGAACCCACATACCATGACCCACTGGCGTCCTTGAAGAGCTCCTGCTCGTATAAAGTCGGCACTGGTGGTGTCGCGCAGATCTTGGGGTAGAGCCCCAAACTCTATTGCACGGGGCGAAATGAGGTCAGGATATCGTCTTAGCAACGCCGTGCACCTGGCCCTGGCAACTGTTCGACTGCTCGGGGATATGTCCTGATACAGGTAGCGATCCACCTTCATCCCACTGCGGAGCAACATCTCTAGCCCAGCACAGAGGCCTCCACATGGCTCGTAGCACACCACGCCTTCCTCCCGAGCTTGCGAGAAGAACCGCCTGCCCAGCACCCTGGTGTCCACCTTCTCAGGCTTCAAGATGCGCTCGCCTTCAAAGTACTCATTGCTGTACACAGCAGGGCTTCCCTCGCCGTGCGTGCCTCGCGTAGGCCTGACCAGGCTCAACGCCTTCCAAGCTGCTCTGGCTAGCCTTCCAGAGTCGGTCACCAGCTCAGGTAAGTCAGTGTCAAACATGTCCCCATGATTGCATTCTAATTCCTCGCGGTAGTGCAAGTCGAACAAACGATGCACTGGTCCCGTGCCCAGCTGCTCCATGGCAGCCATCCTGCAGTAGTTGGCAACCTGCACCTCTGGCGTGGCCTCTTCCCCTGGGAAAGCATCCCCAGCCAACATAAAGCACAAGTGGTCACAGAAGTCCTTCGTGTGAACTTCCCCCACGCCTGCGTGTAACGCAGTCACCTTCTCCCTCTCATGCCTCGCTCCAGTCTCATCTGTCGTGGACGGCAGTGGGTAGCGAGACGGCACGTCAGCGTTGCTGTTCTTGGCACCTGGACGATACTTCACAGTGAAGTCGAACTCCTGCAAACTGATTGCCCAGCGTAGGTGTTGCCCTTGGAGATCGGCCTTCTCCATCAGGGTGGTGAGCGGTGAGTGGTCGGTCACCAAAGTGAAGTGAACTCCATGCAAGTACTGCCTCAGTGTGCGCACTGCCCATACCACTGCGAGCATCTCCCCCTTGAAGCTGGCGTACTGTCTCTCCGTTTTACTCAGGGATCGGCTGATTGCCATACAAATCAAGGTATGGCTTACGCGAGGTCGACTTTACACAAAACTTCGGAAAATATTTTTATTCGATAAACATGTCGCTTAAACCAATCTAAACATATTGCGCGCTCTGGGTATACAATTGACCCAGGCATTGAAAAGTTATGGCCGATACCGCTCGGTTACCTCCCATACTTAACCATACTTAAGAGCACACTTCAATCGCATTTATCTCACGATCTAGAAAATCGGAAGTTTTGTGTAAAGTCGACCTCGCGTAAGCCATACCTTGAAATGTACTCCTTCCCATCATCGTCCTTCTGGCCCAGCACTGCGCCGTAGGTGCTCCAATCGGTGTACAATATGAGGGGTCTGTCATAATCGATAGGCCTCAGGCACCTCCCAGAACAGAGAGCATCCTTCAGTTCTTGAAGTGCTCGATCTTGCTCCTTCCCCCAGGCTCCCTTGATGTCAGTGACCTCCTTTTTGAGCAGGTCATTGAGAGGGCGGGCCATCTCAGAGTAGTTTGGCCCCCCTGGCTCACCCACCAAGCCCTTGTAGTAGTTCATCATGCCCAAGATCGAGCGGAGCCCAGTCTTGTCCTGGGGGCTTGGAAGCTCCTGGATGGCCTTGCATTTAGCTTCTTGCGCGCCAATGGAGTTGTGACCAATGCGATAGCCCAGAAAGTCCACCGTGGCTGCACCAAAGGTACTCTTGCCTGCATGCAAACGGATGCCAGCGTCCCCCAAGGTGCGAAGTACGTCCTCAACGTCCTTCAAATGCTGCTCAGGCGTGGAATCCGTGTAGACCACTACGTCGTCGACGTATGCCACCGTGCAATGCTGCAAGTGACGTAACTCGTAGTCCATGATTCTTACGAACGCAGAAGTAGCTCCAGCTGCACCAAAAGGCATCGAGGTGTACTGGTACAGCTGATTCTTCCACCAAAACGCCGTCTTGCTCCTGTCCTCTTCCGTGGCCATGGGAATCTGGTGGAAGGCTTTGGTGGCATCCAGCGTGGTCTTGAACTTAGCCTTCGCCACCTTCTGGTAGAGCTCCTCTGGTCGGTGCGGCAGCGTATTATCTTTGAGGGAGTGCCGGTTGACACCCCTGAGGTCCACGCAGAACCTCGTCTGGGTCCACAGGCCAGTCTCGTGATCTTTCTTGCCAGCCACGACCACGTTGCTCGCATGCCTGCAATGCTTGGCTGCTGGCTCTATGAAGCCATACTCCAAAAGTTCCTTGCAATGAATATCGATGATTTCCTGCTCGCCCGGACTGTACTTCCTGGGTCTCTGGTAGGCGGCCTTGGATTCGTCTACAAAAGGAATGGAGAACGTGTTGTGCTCCGCCTTGCCCTTGTAGCCTGTCAGATCGTGAGGACTGTTGGCAAAGGTGGTCTTGCACCTGCGAAGAACATTCCGCATTTCCTCCCAGTGCTCCTCCTTGAAGTCAGGATGTCCTCCAAACGTGGCATTGAGCTCGGTGTCGAGCCACGCTGCCTCGTCCTTGGTCACTGTCGTGTCACCTAGAGGTTGAAGCTCGTCCAGCACGGTGTACGGCAAGACCTCATCCTGCTCCGCGACGTTGGCCACCCAGCCCGGCTCCCATTGCCTTGAGGATTGCTGAGCCTCCCAAGAAGTGCAGGGGGACGAACCCCAGGCGCTGCGTGTGGGTGACGTGACATCATACGTAGGCGCACACTCGGTCATCTTGCCAGCGACCCACAAGATTCCGCACAAAAGCAGAAAAAATCGCAAAATACGATTGAAATGCACTGCGGCTGCCGGCGAGTTCGAAGCGAAGAAGCACGCCATTACTCTCCACCCCCCGTGCGCCAAGCGAGTACTCCCACCAGCGGCGGTGAAGACCACGACTGCAAGGACAAGCGCCATGTAGGCGGCTTGCGCGATGCGGTGAAGGCGGAGATTGCGTCGAAGCTGCGTCCAGCGCGCCGCGAAGCGAGGCTTGTCCAACCTGGCCGGCAGAGCGGGCAGGCGTACGCGGCCCAACAAGAAGACTTGGGACCAACGCAGGGACGGAACAGTCCATCCACGGCCACGTCGAATGTGACCTGCGTCCAGCGGGTCGTGCACGATACAGGAGGCGTGGCACGCCACGTCCTCAGCATAAATGCGGGCACAAACCCAAAGCCAGGCGAGGACCACGAGGAGGAGGGCGGTCGCACACTGTGACCAGCACGCCAAGGAAACGACCACCCCCCGAAGGGGCACCACCATCCAACCCTCTGCACGCACACGGTGCACGCCAGCATAGATGCCTGTGGCGCGCACGATAAGCAGCCCAACGTACCAAACGTAGGCGAGAGCCCATAAGACCCAGATGTCGTAAGATGCACGAAGGGGACAACGTCGAGCAGCCGACCACCATACGGGCAGCCGGCTCAAAAACGAGGCCACGCAGCGCCTCCACCAAACTTGAAAAGGGCACCACGACAAGTGCCAAGCCATTGCCTCCCACATCGCCCACACGGCGACCACGGGAATGGGACCGCGTCCCAGCCACCACCAAACCACTGCACTGCCCGCAAACGAGATACACGCCTGCAGGACACCTGGCCTCAAGTGGACCGCCTGTGCAGGCAGCCCACGGCCACAGCGTTGGTCGCTCACCAGGGCCACCCGCCCGCTGTGCCCGGGGAGCCCTGATGAAAATGCGTCTGTCTCTGCGCCTCACGTTGTTCGTCCGTATGGCGCTCGAACGCCTGCGTCACTTCGCTGCATATCGAAGCAGCTGGAGAAGGAGGACACCGCGAGGTAAGACCGGCCGGCATCCTAGACGCCCTTGGTGCATGGACGACATGGGTAGCAGTCCCATGGCGATCGACAGAAGGGGCAGACGAGCGCGCAGCACCGCCCGCGCCCGGCTGATGCTCATACGTTCGGCTGGAAGGCTGGCCCTGACGACGTGCAGGGGGGTCGCGAACCTCGTGCACATTCCTTCGCCAGACCGTATCCATGTGCTCGGGTCTCTCAGCCACGAGAGCCTGATGGGCGGGTGGCGGTGGCGGCGGCGGCGGCGGGAGACGAAGCGCCTCCAAGGCCCTCAGAGCGGGCAGCAACCACGGCGCGGCCGATTCCCTGGTTCCCCACTGCAAGCCTGTGAACTTCCGGTCGTCCCGTTCGAAATACTCGTTCGTGAACTCAGCGTGCCAAGTAAGACACCGCGCGTCCTCCAGGAAGATGTAGCACACGGGTGTGGCATTTGGGTGCGCCATGCAGCGCAGCACGTGTGCCGCCCCAATCTCCACGTAGCTACACAGCGAGTACGCAATGTTCCTCGCATGACCCCCCGGCAACTTGTGCCCTGAGCCACGGTGCGACAGATCAGCGTAGGCTGAAATCATGGCCTCCAGGAGGTTGGAAGACGTAGTCTGTCCCCCAAGAGGGAGACGCCAGCCATTGTTCCCGCACGCGATGGTCTTGTTATGCTTCTTCTCAACTTTGCTGGTGATACCCGGATGTCTCCGCAGCCTGAGACCCCGCTCCTTGTTGCACACGCCAAGCTGGTACATGACGCGCTGGCCCCTGCACCGGTCATAAAACGTTATGCCAAACCGTATCATAAAGACAGTGAGGTTGCGGCGGTCCTTCAAGGCGCTAACCTCCGCCACGGACAGAAATCTGCACACCGAACTGGCGGATGTGGTGGCCATTCGTGCGGCATCCCAATCTGACCCTGCTGGAGATGGAAGCGCCCTCGCAGGGGACCGAGGCAGGTGACCTGCCCGCGGTGGACTCGGAGGCGTAGGAGGCGGGCCCCCCGAAGAAGGTGATCGGGAATCACGCGCGACACGGAACGAGTTTGCCCACGAGCCAGCGTTGGTCAAGGCGGGCGATGCAGGGGGCGACCTCCCGTGAGGAGGGCTGTTGTCAGGATCTGACGGACAAGCCGCAGTGGCGCAAACGAATCGAGGCGACACCAAGTCCTCGGGCCCATGGCTGCTGGATGAAGGCGACGGCGTACGGCAGTGCGCGATGTGCGACAAGTGCGGTGGCGAGTGGTCACTGGACCTGGCTCGAGACGGCCCCGCGACAGCTTGAGATGGTCGTGCAATGTGCGACGAGCGCGGTGGCGAGCGGCTGCTGGACCTGGCTCGAGATGGCCCTGCGACAGCCCGGGATGGTCTTGCGCCTGCGGCAGGAGCAGGTGGCTGCGCAGGGGCTCGCTTCGTGAGCCTCATGTTGACCATGTTGTTGGGCGGTGGCGGCCTACGCTCCGCATCTGCCTCGAGTGCATCGCGGCCCTGCTGCCTGGTGTTGACCGCCTTGAGCATTTTCCTCATTTCCCCCAGGCGCACGTACTCCTGAGCAGCGGCATTCTCGGAGAACACCCTGCCAGCCCCCCCAAGACCATCCCCCACCGGGTAGTACTTGGTGCTCGAACCCAGGGAGACGAGCTCCAGAGGTGGCGCCTCGCTGCCATGTCGATTGTACTGTCGGAGGATGCCAACCGAGAGGGACTCCATGTCCACCGGGCAAAGGTACCTGAGCAGCTGGTACGTCCAGACACCAGTGCTCTCGTACCAATGAGGGAGCTGAAGCTCGTTCAGCAACTCCTCACTGTTGTACACGAGTGCATGATCCAGCGTGCAGCGCATCAGCTCGAGGTACTGCGTGGCTGCGCTCGGTTGTACACAGAGGACACGCTCCTTCAGATCCCACATGAGGGTGCCGGCGACCTCACCACTGGGGTACTTGAACAACTCCTGGAGTGTGTGCTGCAGTCGCTGGATTGGGTTGAGGCTGTCGAGCGCTCTGCCTTGCTCCCTGGGCTTGACGACGTCCTGCTTGTTGGCAGAGGATGGCACGTGTGTCACATAGCTCCCCTTGAGCACCCAGCGGTCCTTCTCCTCATCGTGATCCAGCTTCTGGTCCACATACAGCCAGTTAGGGGGCATCAGCTGGTCCACCGTTACCCACTGCTGCTCAAGACAACGGACGAACTCCACGCAGACATGTTCTTGGGAAGGTTTGGCTGGCATGTCCTCGGGAAGGTCTTGGAGGATGCGGCAAAGACGTGCAACATGGTGCCGGTCCAGGTACAGTCTCTGATCCGCCCAGTTGTGGTCAAGACGGACATCCAGAGACGGACGACCCCCAGCCACCTGGCCCTCAGTGACCCACCTCGCGCGTCCACCCACCCAGGGGTTCGGTTCTGCGTAAAGTTGTGTAAGCATGCGTTCCGACACTGCCCGTGCGGCGGGCGCCAGTAATGCCAGGTCGCTCCTTCGACCTCCTTCAAGAGAACATGTGTGACTGCGACACCTCTCCTCGATCTCCGCGCGTGTGGCTACTCGGGGTCTAGGGAGCGCAGCAGGTGGCCCTGACGAAGGCGCTGGTGACCCCACTGGTGAATCATAGCCGTCATGGATGTGCTCAGACTGAATCCCAGAGGCAGCAAACCTCTCCTCCCTCGTGCTCAGAGGTGGGTGCCCTAGCCATTCGCACTCCGTCCCCTGCCCAAAGATCTCCGACTGTAAACACACCACTGGGTCCACCCTCCTGGGCTGGTGAGGACGCCTGGGTGTTGTCATGTCGACCAACGGAAGAACCACCTGAGCATCCATGCCCAAAATCGTCGGCGCATGCGACACGGCCACGCAACTTCCAAGCTTGATGTCGATCATCAGGGAATTCTTCAGTGGCCCGGTGCCTATCAGCAGGTCCCAAGAGTTCTCGGGCTCGAAGGTCACGAAGGCGTATAGCCGGTGAAGCGTCATGTGCGGCGTGCCCGCACCCAGTATGACGTCCACGTAGCAGTAATGCGTGAACTTCGTGGGGCTGTTGTCACACCTGGTGACCTTGGCGCCGGTGCTGGCCTCATAAACCGTGAGGCCCAGCCGCCTCACGACAGCGATGGAGATGATGTTGCAGTTGGCGCCGGTGTCCATGAGGATCGCCCGGTATAGCATAAGCTCACCACCAGATGACACCAACGCCAGTCCCTCATACAGGGTGGCATTCCGCAA
>LGRX02028929.1:0-57925 GCA_001247695.2 Cymbomonas tetramitiformis | reverse complement strand
ACCTGCATACGTTGCATGGTTTCGTCCACCTGCATACGTTGCATGGTTTCGTCCACCTGCATACGTTGCATGGTTTCGTCCACCTGCATACGTTGCATGTTGTTGTCCACCGCTTAAGCGGTTTCAAATATCAGTTTTAATTTGAAGTTTTAAAATATATATATATTTGTCCAGGCATACATAACAAAGCCAACAGAGTCCCCTAGGTAGGGCGAGGTGGGCAAGCTAAAGTAGCAAAGTTGACTGGCCGTGTCGATTCGTGCAATTTGTTCACTGTACGGTGTCATGGAGCTACATGATTCACTCTACTCTACTGCAATAGGAGTCACAGATTCTGATTTCACAAACCCCGAGAAATCGATTCCCCTCCAATTTAAACGCTTCTTTTGTGCACAAATCCTCATGTGCCATTGAGCAAAGATGATGCTGTTGAGGCACAGTCGAAACGGCAAGGGACCTGCGTCACCGTGCATGTCAGCACCCGAAGTAGCAGTCCATGGTTGTGTCCCTCGGTGCTGCTGGATCGACGAAGGCGCTGGGACGAGCCGGAGCTGTGACCCGCCCCCGAAGAGGCACACCTTCTCCGGTGCTCGACCCACTGCACGAGCACAAGTAGCAGCACCCTTCCGGATGCTGTGTGCAGAGAAGTGACCCCCCTCAGGAGGTTTGCATCCCATCATTTCCGACGCCATGCCGATCCCGTCGTTTGCAACTGCCGGCTTGGGGTGTCCGCTGCCACTCGGCAGCTGCCGCAGCTGCTCGGTGGGACCGCTGCGGAAGCTGCCCAGATGCCCACGCTGAGTCGCGGTGCTGCTCCCGGTGCTCCTTACGCTGCCGGAACCCTCTCCACGGACTGTCGGGCGCCTCTTTAGCAACTGATGCCACCACCCCGTCTCCCGCAGCAGAACAACTGGCAGACCGACCGCTGTCAAGCTCACGTTGTCCCTAAACATTGCCGTGTCCGCGCGTAGATGCCACGTAGGCGTAGGCCCGTCGCAGGTGCACCGTCCTCGCGTGTCTAGGTGGAAGCCGCGTTCGCTGCGTGTCCATGTCCGCGTCTTCCCCAAAGCCGGCTCGGCTTGGATGGAAACCATCCCTCTCACGGCTCTGGTCTCTGCTCCCCCTTCGCCGGACCAGGGGAGCCCGAGTCCTCGTGGTAGTTGTTGATCGCCTACAGGTACGGCTACAGCGAGCCCGCCTTGATGCCTCTCTTTTTCACACAAAGAAACTATGTATAGTGGAACCGCAGCTTCCCTTGCCGGCGGCCACGTGCACTTCCCCCGTGCATAGAGCCGCGCAAAGCGCCGCACGCTCGGACCGTAGTTGCTCTTGTTCGATTCCTGCGGCACTGATTGCTGCACTCCCCCAGCTCCGACTCCCAGTGTCCACGAAGAACACGGCAGATCCTCGGACCTCGCCGTTTTCTGCACACCGCGATAGAACCGTCCGTGACTGGCTGCGCCACATTCTCACCGGTTGAAACGCTTTTGACCGGCTCCGTTATCCCGTCGCTAGACACGTTAGAAAGTTCACTCCCGTCTCCGTCATCAATTTGCCAGTCGCGTTAGGAACTTGTGTGCACCACGCTGGAAATTTGCCGATGTTAAACCCCAAAATCGGTGCTTATCAAGGCTCAAATTTGGGTTATGTTAAACCCCAAAGTCTAAGTTTGTCACGGCTGAAATTTGACCTCTATCAAGCGCCAAAATCTGGGTGCAGCATGGCTAATATCCGGCCTATATCAACCCCCGAAATTTGTATATATCAAGGCTAATGCCCGGCCTATATTCGACCCCAGAATCTGTATGCATAGAAGCAAGTCGGATGCACACAGATGTTGGGGTCTGATATAGGCCGGATATTAGCCATGATGCACCCAGATTTCGGAGTTTGATATAGGCCGGATATTAGCCATGCTGCACCCAGATTTTGGCGCTTGATAGAGGTCGAATTTCAGCCGTGACAAACTTAGACTTTGGGGTTTAACATAACCCAAATTAGAGCCTTGATAAGCACCGATTTTGGGGTTTTAACATCGGCAAATTTCCAGCCGTGGTGCACACAAGTTCCTAAGAAGTCCTCCGTCACCAAGAAGTCTGAAGGTCTCTTCAGCCAAGTTCAACGTTTCCTCGTTCCCGTCATCGTACACCACACATGCCTCGCCCTCCCCTGCGCAATGCTGCGCCGCTTGGTTTTGATGTACAGAAACTTTGGCTGCCAGGGCAGCAGCGCCACGGCAATAAAAATGACCTCCACCGTCACGACAGGTAGAGGTCACATCCGCTGCCGCAGTCGCAGAACTCACGCACCTGGCAAATAGACCACCCCGCCTCAAGGAATGTAGTCAAGGGATTGTTCAGCACTCCCAGCGGCGCTGCCTACGCCATCTTGCACTTGACTTGCTTCATGAAAGAAGCACATCCAGTGCTTCCCCCGAGCTGGTATAGTCGCTTCCGGGCTCCACACCCGTCTGCTGCCTCTGTATAACTGCGCACCTCTGCGGTCGCTGCCTGCATGGTAACGCGTGAAAGGAAGTAACAAAAAGGTGTTGGCGTCCTGTGAGTACTCCACACCAGCCCGAGCTTCCGAGAGCTCCCGGGTGTCACAAATTGGATGTGCTGCCATTCCCTAAAACTCCACGCCATGAGTTGTCGTCCTCGTACTCCTGTCCTGAGTAGAACTGTCTGATGAAAAGCTCTTCGACATAGCAGAAAGGGACGGTAAAGATGTAGTCGGCGCCGAAATGTTACTGTCGCAGCTGCTGAGTTTCATGACGATCTCGCTCCCGCTCCGCAAGAAATGTTGACAGCATCTGAACAGTAGTCTCATTCTGCGAACTGACCAACTCCATATTGCTCCCGACTACTCCCATGTCCGGCTTCTGCTCGGGTTGCGAAGCACTCGCAGCCGAAGGAGAACCAGTCGCGCCAACTCTCCGGCGATTCGCACCTTTACCAGACGTAATGAAAGCGCCGCGCGCAGCAGAAGTCCGCGTGATAGTTGTTTTTCAGATTCCACTTCACAACCGACGGGGGTCGATAACCCGATGGAATTCAGCAGGGATAATATTGCGGAACGCGCAAAAATCTCATCATTGAAAAGCTTAACACCAGCTCACAGAGCGAAACGCCGCGAGAATGCCCCAAATCATCGCGCCGCGGGTGAGATTATTTGGCGATATTTGGCGATTGTCCACGAACGAGGATTGCAAGTCTCTCCAAGTTCCTACTAACTATCACAGCACCCGGAGCCCATCTCACAGGGACGATCCCAACACAGGCATGCCAATAATAAGATGACTGCACTGTATGTGTATCGTTGCTCTTGTTTGTTATCCTACGGTTATGGTCTATTCCTGTTTCTTTTGCTCTTCACATCTCATTGCCAACAGGCACACTGCATAGCATTTCATTAAAAATAGCTTTCTTCTTACATGCTTTTAAGTGTGTGAGAGAAAATCTCTTTTTGGAATGTCTTTTCTAGGCTGATTCACAGCTTCACATGCTTTTTAGGCTGATGCACAGCTTCTAAGGCAAAATGTTTAGAGTCTTTTGGGTTGGGTGGGTAGGGAAGGCAAAAGAACAGAGCTGCGGATTCCCACGGGCGGAACTCCTAAATACTGTCGTGTGTAAAGCCTTTAGATCTAACTCAGCTGCTGATTTTGATCTAACGGCTCAGGAAACTCTGATCGATCTACCGGCACAGAAACCTCTAAAATTCCGCAGGCTCCAATTTAACCATTTCTTTTGCTCTTCACATCTCATTGCCATGTAACAGAGATCATTAGGCACACTGCTCTGTGCCAGGCTGCCGCTGCTGCTGCTGTCGCCATCTCGGAGTGGTCCACCCGAAGTACTTCTCCATGTGCTCGTCGGGAACAGCTGCCGGGTCAATGTAGGAGTGGATGGCAGAGGACAGCTGAGACCAGCCGCCCAGGAAGCAGCACTTCTCAAGCGCCGCGCCCACAGCCCTGGCACAGGTACAAGCCCCCTTGCGGGTGCTGTGGCCAGAGAAGTGTCCCCCTTCCGGAGGGACACACCCAAGCTTCCCCAATGCCAACTGCACCCAGCCATTAGCTTGCGCCGACTGGAGCTTTCCCTGCTCCCACGGCAGCCTCCAGTAGCTGCCCTGCACCTCCGAGCCCGTCACCGGGCGATGCCCCCAACAGGCATCCCGCACCTGCTGCCAGTGCTGCAGGAGCTGCACAAGCCCCGCCACCCCCGCTGCGGGGATGGTGAGCCTCCTCCTGAGGCGCACGTGCCCCCTGCCTTTCTCCTTGTGGAGAACCACGGAGATGTCCTCACCTGTGATGCTGATGTGCTCCCTGCGCATGGAGACGCCCGTCTCCGGCCGGCCGAAGGTGACGAAGGCAAACACCACGTAGGTGCACGCCCTGAGCAGCTCCGTGGCTGCCCGGCCCACCGGCTCCAACCCCAGCCCGTGCGCATGCACCGCCGAGACATGCCTGGCAGGCAGCCAGGTCCGCACCGTCTGCTCCTCACCCGCGGCTTCAGCCGCCTGCACCTGGAGGCGGGCCATGCCCTTTACTGCCCTGGAGATCGCCTGGCCCCTGGCAGGCCCGGGGAACCCCATGTCCTCGTGATAGTTGTTGATGGCGGATAGGTAGGGCTGCATGTTGGACGCCTGCACCGCGCCCTTGTCCAGCATGTGAGCAATGTACAGCCTCACCGTGGCCCCCGTTGCCGGGAGCCACTGTCTGCCCTCCGCCTCACAGAACGCCATGAAGGCCCGAGCCTTCGGCCGGTAGTTGCCCACCGTCTTGCCGCCCAATGCTGCCCCCTGCATCTGCACTGCCAGCTCAGTGAGGGAGCTGTCCCCCAAGTCTCCTCTCCAGCGCTCCTGAAGCGCCGCATCCCAGCTAGTCACCTCCTGCACCGCTGCCGGGAGCACCTCATACCTTTCCTTGCTCATGTCCAGGTCCTCCTTGTCACCATCCTCGTAGGCAATGTGGGTTAGGCCGTCCGACCCCGTGTCACCCACGGTGCCGGTGTACCAGGCATCATCCTGCGGCCAGTACACCTTCACTTTGAGGCCACTCGCCAGCCCGCCTGTGGCGCCTGCCCGGCTGCCCGCCTCCCATCCTGCAGGTAATGGCTCACCGGGAGGCGGAGATGCGGAACATGATGCCGTCCCAGCTTGAGGCCCCGAGCAGCTCGGACCCTCCCAGCCGGCTGGGAGTAAAGAGGTCCCTGCCCCGGGGCAAGATCACCACCTCGTCGGCCATGGCCTCCAGCTGCTGGAACCACATCTGCCCCGGCCAGTAGGGCGCCACCACCGTGGCGGCGCACTTCTCCTCCCGCAGCTTGTGCGCCACCTCGTCGAGGAGGGACCACGGGGGGTTGACCCAATTGACCTCTCCTAGCCAGGAAAAGGCCAAAGAGTCCACGCCCTCGCACCCCGGGTCGTGCCACTGTGCGTAGTAGCGCGGCAGCTGGGCGGAGAGCTCCGAGGCGAAGCGGTCCACGGTGTGCTGGTGCCATTCCCGCTCCGCCCACTGAAACCACCTGCGGTTCAGCCGCCAGTCGTCCAGGTCCCGGTCCCGAGACAAGCGGTCGGCCCACTCGTTTGCCTCGCTTCTGATGTACCTCGCCTGGAGCTCGATGTCGTTTAAGTCCAGCAGGATCCACAGGCGCCGCATCCGCCGCATCAGCTCCGGGTTGCGCGACGTGAAGTGCGAGAGCATGGCCACCACCGCCTGGTTGTCGCAGTAGAGGCGCACCACCTTGCCGGTGAGCTCTCTCAGGAAGGATTGCACCGTCTTGTACACGGCCTCCAACTCCAGGTGCGTGATGTGTAGATGCCGTAGCTCGTCGGACCAGAATCCTCTTGCCGCGTGCTTGAGGTTCAGCACCCCGCCCCATGCGAACAGAGACGCGTCGGTGTGCACCTTCGCTCTCGTGGGGCTGCGCCAGATCTTGCGACCGTTCCACCGGCTCTGAGCCGGCAGCCTGAGCCACCACTCGATGTCGCTCCACGCCTGCCGTGTGAGCTTCACCTTCGCGCCCCATCCCCGCCTCGTGGAGAGCACGAAGTGGAGCTCCCTGAGATACAATCTCGCCGGAGGAACTGCCAGATACACAGACTGGCAGAGCCCCGTGAACGCTGCCAGCTTCCGAGCTGGGAGCCACCTCCGCTGTCGCGACGCCTCGCTGAGAAGCGCCTTGGACTGCAGGTGAATCTTCTGCAGCCTCGCCGGTGTCACGCGGAACTGTCCCGCCTTGAGGTCCACCTCGAGCCCGAGGTGCTCCACCAGCTGCGTCGGCTCCCATTGCCCCTTTTTCTCGTTGCGCGACAATCCGAGTCTCACCAAGACCCGAGATGTCAGCTCGCGCGCCCTGAGCGCCTCGATCCTGCTGCTTAGCAGCAACAGGAAGTCGTCCATGTAAGGGAGCACCCGCGCACCCTGCTGATGCTCCTCGCGGCCGCATCCTCCAGCTCGTCTGCGAACTGCCCAACGTCGTCGCACCTTGCTTCCGCTTTGCAGCTTCCGCACCTCCCGCCGATCCTCCGCGGATCTCGGAGAACGAAGGCACTCCACGAGCACCTTCATGACCTTGACGAAGATTCGTGGCGAGTCGTTCCATCCGAAGGGAAGGGCGCCGCACTGGAATAACTCCCCCCGCACGTCGAACTGCATGTACTCCTGGAAGGCGGGGTCGATCCCCACGACATGGTACCCGTCCTGGAGGTCGAAGCTGATACACCAGTCGTTCGGCTTGGCGAGCCGACGCAACTTCTTGAGGGTCTCCATCTTGCACCGCGACTTCACGCAATGCGCGTTCAGCCAGCGGAAGTCCATCACAAGACGCCACTTGTTCGTCCCCGGCTTCGGCACCAGGAACACTCGGGATACGTGTCGTCGCCTCCTCGCTCGCACCCATGCGCCCGTTTTGAGACACCTCTCCGTCTCTGCGGCCATCCACTCCAGCTGCGGAGGGGTGGCGTCGGCCAGAGACACTCCGTGATCGAAAGGCTGGGGCGCCTTGTCGACCCAACGCATCTTGGCCCCTTTGCTGATCCACTCCATCACCTCGGAGTTCGCGCCAGCTGCGCGCCATGCCCCCCTTCGACTCCGCACCCTTTCCTGTAGGGTGGGCTCTTTCCGTTGGACGCCCCGAGGGGCGGAAGGCGTCCAACCTTTCCGTGATCGGAAAGTTAGGTCTGGGCTTGGGCGCCTCGCCCAAGCCCTGACCCTTTACCTCCCTTGCCGCTGCCGCGGCCACCTTCACCTTTTCCAGCGCCTTTGCCCTTGCCTGCTTGACGGTCACGAAAAGTCGAAACTTTGGCGCTGGCCTTGGCGTGCGTGTTCATCACTGCCTTCGCCTTCGTGGTGTCGAATTCCTTCAACCACTTCGTGAGCACTGAATCGCTCACCAACCCGTCGCTGCCTGCGTACACCTTCTCCTCGATGAAGGCCAACTTCGCCCGCAACGCCTCAGCTCCGCCGTGCGACGTTGCATCAGACTCCATGCTCGCTCTGAGCTGCAACATGGTGTAACGGTTGTTCAAGAGCGAAAAAACGCCCTTAAACGTGTTGTGCGCTGCGAAAACGCGCTCACTCAATTCCTCCACCGTTGGGGGATCCTTTTCATCTTGACACCAGTCCAGGGTCACCTCGGAAAACGCAATCGCATCGTGCATGTACGACAGCGCAGGGGCAAGCACCAACTGCTCGTAACGCATGGACGAGTTGGTGCGTTTGGAGAGGGCGTCGTAGGTCTTGTCGTTGTACAGGTCGTACATCTGCGGCATGTCCGTCTCCAGTGTTGCAGGTCTCGTAGGGAACGGATTCCCTTCAACGTGTGGAACATACGGGAGCTTTTTTAATGCCTCCAACTCCGCGTCTCCGCTCTGAGCGGAACCACCATCCTGCGAAGCGGCTTCAACTCTCGCTGCGAGAGTCTCCATCTGCTTCATCATGAGCTTCATCATTTCGCCCTGTTGCTCCAACATGACTTCCATCCCGGACTTCGCAGCCCGTTGTCCAGCCGCGCCAGCATTGTTCTCCGACGCGCCTTGCTCACCTTCTTGACCGCTCATTGTAGTAAGTCGTCAAGGGTTTAAACTTCCACAGTAACGTTAAAATGTGGGGTAAATTTTTTTGCAGTGTGCCGCACTAAGAATTTCTCCGCGAGGAAAAATTTCTTGTGAAGTTCTTTTGCGAAGGCAAAAGAACAGAGCTGCGGATTCCCACGGGCGGAACTCCTAAATACTGTCGTGTGTAAAGCCTTTAGATCTAACTCAGCTGCTGATTTTGATCTAACGGCTCAGGAAACTCTGATCGATCTACCGGCACAGAAACCTCTAAAATTCCGCAAGCTCCAATTTAACCATTCTTCAGCGTTTAAGCTCCACTGTGAGCTATGGTGACCCTAGACAGTCTTTACACCGAAATGAGCTGCAGAGAGTGCTACATTCAACGCCTCGCCGGCGGGCTTCATATCACACCATTCAACGCCTCGCCGGCGGGCTTCATATCACACTTCGGGAGCAAAAAGGCGCGCGGAGCATGAAATTGTTTCGGCGCTTGCTTCCAAGCTCCGCTCCTCACCAGCTTCTCCTTCTCCGCGCCCAGCCAGATCTGCTGCTGCTTCGTTGTGTCTCGCCGTGAGTCGCCGTGATTGCACACCGGTGGAGGCTGGTGCGCGTGATCGCCACATGACATTCACTGGCGAATCTCCAAATGGGCACCTGCCACACGCCACACTCCCCTCTGCGTTCTCACCCCTTCTTGGATGGTGAGATTCTCCCAACCAGCACCCGGAGAGGGCTTTTGCGCCGGTTGGGAGGGAGGCAGCCGCCACTGGCCATTGACTGCGGGCGCCTTGCCCCAGCCTTTAGCTCCTTTGACTCCCTTCTTCTCGTCCTCCTTCTTTCTCTCTGAGCAGCATCCCGGCCGTTTGTCCTCCTGGCTGTCAGAGTTCGCGGTTTCCTTTGCAATCGTTTTCTAAAGCGCCCCTCTGCGCGACTTGTCAAGTTTGTCCCACCAAGGTCACAACACTTCATCCGCCACAACACCGTACGCTGCCCCGTAGAAACGATTCTTCACAAAATATATCTTCGCTTGTTGGGCATCCGCGCCTCCACGAGATGATGATGATGAAGATTAAGACTCCGATTCCAGTCGTCCGCTCAACTCTACCATCCACCGCTCTACCTGCTCTGACTCCGAACCGATCATCCACCGGTTGCAAAGCATCGCGTGCACACCGTGAGTACAGCTCATAATTTCGTTCACCTCCACTGTAGCTCCTGGAATAAGTCCACTTTGCCGTCCTGTATTTCGACTGCCATTCCCGTAGCTGTGGATGGCGTGCAGGTAAGCTAGAGCCGGGCCTAGAACCACGCACTCGTACTTCTTGGAAGAGTTGGATTTCTTAAAAAGAGCATCGTACGGTGTCTTGGCATGCAAATCGTACAGCTCCGTCATCCTCGAAGTCAGCGACGCCGGTCTCTCCTTCGATGCTGCTGATTGTTTCACTCGGTAAACCGGAGCTGGGCAGCCGATTTAGCGGATCTTCCATTGACTCCATCCATAGGGGTTGCTGCCGAAGTTGGCGTTGTCGGTGCCGCTGCCCCTCCAGGATCTTCGGGAGAAGTTGCTTTTGTGTTGACACAGCGCAAGAGGGAGATACAGACTTCTCCTTAGAAGTCGCCTTTGTCGGGACGAGTGCAGAATCCGCATTGGAATTCCCGATGGTCAGTTTACCAGACGCTTTACATTCAGCAGTCATCTTGCCTACTCTACCGATTACAAAATGAGAATCGAGTGAAGAAAAATTGCAAAGAATTTGCGGTTTGCCTCACAGAATACCTTTGGTGAAGTTCTTTTTGCAAAAGCACAAGCAAACAGAAAAGAGCTAAATGATGGCCGTGTTGGTTTGTGGCCATTTGTACACTGTACGGTGTCACGGAGCTACATGATTCACTCTGCTCTGCTGGAACACATCATTTCAGAAACCCCTCAAATTTTGTTGCACTCCAATTTAAACATTCTCAGGGAGTGCTCTCCCAGATCGTGCACTTACATTATCCGGTGAGCATATCCATAACGCCCTCTCAAGATGTGTTGTGCACAATTGGTCTGAGGTGCGCGGGGGGAGGGGTTTCCAGTGGTGAAGCTGGCCGAGGTGGATATTGAAGTTCGTCGCCGTCAGATCGAGCTGGATGGCTGGAGGCATGCATATCAGCAGCGTCATATGCTGTTGTTGGGTGAAAAAAGACGGGTATTGAAGCAAGTCTCAAATGACGGGGATCGGGATTGAATGACAGCTCATGACTAATCCATCGTGGCTTGCTAATAGTGCATAGTGCACTGCCGTTTTCTACATGTTTTTGCATCTCGTATTAATTCCGACGTATTCGTAATTTGTCTATGATATCAGTCACCAAAAGCCAGTGAACAAGAAGCCGTGGTGGTGGGATAGTAAAACAGAGATGTACTCAAGAGGGCGGAAAGCTAGAAAAGCCGACCCGGGTAGGTGAGCAGAATGTAGCAGGGTGAACCAGAAAATTCACAAGAATACATCATATGTACGTATATTTTATTCCTAAGAGTTGGCGCACGTGAAATGCAATGACGAAACACCGAAATTGCCATCCCGCGATCTTTCGCACGAAAACAGCAGTCAGGGTGATAATTCCAGTACTGAATTACGTTTTGCGGTTTGCCTGAAAACAAAATACATGCGATGTGTTCGTGACTTATTTCGACTTGTCGAATCGTGCGTGGTTGCTGAAGTAGGTATTCGTTGAGTGTGTGTAGTGTACTTTGGTTGCGTGTCCACCCGAGAAAGAGTTTAAAAAATAACTAAGGGCACACAATTATTTCCGGGGCTTTAATTTAGGGTTTAAGGATATATCATTATAGAATTTAAGAAGCATCGATATGCGGGGACGTCGCCGGCTCGCCGCTTAGTATTTTCTCGCGCGCCACGGGAAGGTGGGATATGGGAGTGCCCCGCGATACCTACAAAGGGCGTACAATTTGGAATGCGTGAGCAGGGGGCGAGCGCGAACGACGAAATGACGAAACACTGTGACTAGCACTATAGGACGATTGGCACGTGAAGTCGGTTGTTGCGGAGGGAATGTCGACAGGGAAAACCCAAAAAAAAAAATCGCAAATATCATTCCACAACAATTGTGTATTAAGAACAAAACCGACGATATATGTATGTATGAAAAATTTCGCGATGTGCGAATGATGTATTGTGGGTTATTTGTTAACTGTAAATTTATCAGGATTTTCCGGCCCATTTTTTAGCTCGAAGCTTTTGAGGAAGAATGATGCTCAACTTCATTCGGGGGAGAAGTTTGCATCTCTGCAAGTGAAGCTTGTGTAGCAAATCGGTCCTTCCGGACGATGCCACCTTCACGCAATATGGGGTGGGAGCGCCCCGCGGTACCATGTGTATGCATGTCGTTCGTACTATACTATACTATCGTACCATGATGTTTATTTATGTGTATTAATAACATAAATACATGTTGGGTCGTACATCGATTGGGGATGTAAGGGCGTTCCGTGGGCCCTCTGTTGTGAGCCGCAATCACATGCGCCGCAGGTGAACATTTACAAATATTACGAGAGATATACCCGAACGGTATATCTGTTGTTTCAGAATTATCACAAAATCTGTGTGGGAAACTCGGAGATGGAACAAGTCCACAATAAACATATCGAACGGAACGGCTAAGCAGTATGAAACTGAAACCTAAACCCTGAACAATTATACTCCTACTGACGATTCCATACTTTTCGCATATCTAGGAATCGGATAGGAGGCCTACACCGAGACTTTCGGGAGGGCTGCCCAGCCAGATTCTGACATATATTGGCATCGTTGACTAGTATGAAACCAAGAGGGGGGGTGAGGGGTGTCAACAAGGGATCCAACCCGTCTCCGTCGAATGCCTGCAAGATGCATCTCCGACGGAGACCAATCCAAGGACCCTTGGTCTCGTTTTTCGGAGACGAATTCATGCCGGAGCCTGATTCCGTTTAAGCTCTATCGGAGCCATCACCTATCAAACGAATAGAGCCGAAATTTGCGAGACTTTTTCGGAGACTACGGCGGGTCAATACGGGAGCCTGATTCTAGGGGGATGTTGGGGGAATATAACGGATTTTGGCGATTGCATTTGTTTGTCCCATTCACCGTTAAATGCAAACCATACTCCAAGATATCTGTTTGCCTCCTCGCTGCTCGAAAAATCAAGAAACTCTGGTGACTCAGGGGGTATCCATTTCGCATCAATGGAAGGGCTTAGGTCATTGGTATCAGGCTCCAGGTGGCCCCCAGAGATGAGTAAGTCATCGGACAGGTCATATCGTGTTACCATTTTGCCTTGAGGTTTGATACGCTTTCTATAAGAGTATTTGGATTTCTTAACATTGATGGGGATGCCGATGAAGCTCATGAATTCATTTACTATGCCTAGCATGTCTTGAACTTCGTCTTTGGTTTTGCCGACAAGCATGATGTCATCACAGAAGAACCGTGCAAAGATATTTAAAGGAGTGTCCTTTTCTAGTAGGTTTTGAGAGGGCAGGGTAACATCATTTCCTAGCTTGCCTGGTCTATGGCGTTCCGAGCTTGCAGTTCGTATCCATATGTGGTCCCTGTCGGGTTTGCATCGTTTGCTCTTTTTGCTAACCATATTGCCAGGATATCCATGATGGCTACAAACCTTAGCGGGCTCAGGACTTCTCCCTGCGGTACTCCACATTCGAGGGACCATTAATCTGTTAGGCCTTCTTCAGTGAGTACCATTCTAGAGGCATCATTCGTGATGTCTGAAATAATGCTAATTATCTGTGACGGGAGTCCTAACTTTCTCAGTGCTAGGTCGCTCATCCAGAATTCAGCCCTGTCGAATGCTTGTTTTAGGTCCAGATAGACTAGTCCAAATCAGAACCTACGCTACGGACACGTTCATGAAGGTACATCGGAATATCCGATATAGATACACACACACACATATATATACATGAAGCGTCGTAGAGCGTGTTTTGATACAGTCATCACTAGTAATTAAATTAGAATTTTGCGGAAAGGTTTCACGGTCGCGACGCGAAAGATTTGATATGGTACCCACATACACCGTAGATTTGATAAAATCGTTTCATACAGCCGTAGACTTGAAAAATCGTCAAACTCTTTGAATAATCGTCATTCGGGAGGCATAGTCAGCCACGTCGGCTGATTATGAAAAACAACGCAACGCCCGATAATTATGTAGAATGTAGTCACCTACATGCATGTACTTTTGTGCACCGTCGGTGCGTATTTTTTATTTTTTATTTTCGTATACCCGAAACCCAACGTATATCAACCGACCGCGCGCTGCTCCCGCTTCGCGTCGCGGAGGCTTCGCCCCCTCTCCGCTCGCGCTAAGCGAACTTGTCGTTTTCAGATTCCACCGCGAGAGCCACTGCAAAGCTGCCGACTGTCATCTGGCCGTAGGTGACCTCCCACTGGGCGTTGTCCACGTACTGCTCTGCTTGCTTTTGGGATCGACCTTGGTGTTTCCGTTTACCGTTGTACACTTCTATCGGCGCTCGATCAATTCGGCGTTGGATGCGCACCGGTATAGCGGGGACGGCGGCAGCCCCGGCAGCTTCTATCGCCAACGCGGGCGCCTCTATCAGTCGAACCAAGGTGGCATTGCGCTCGATGGCGATTTTCTCGGGATGCTGGAAGGGTATCGCGGGCGCTTGACATTCTCCACCAGCAGTTAGGTGGCGCTGTTTCTCGATGACATCCTCGCGCCAAAACTTTTCGTGCACGTCCGTGAGCTTTGTGCCCAAAATGTCCTTCAACGCCTGTAAGGTATGCTCAAGCTTTTCGATGCCTTCTTCGGTAAAAGGAATCGGCTTGATGTATCCAGGCCCCGCGACAGGGGGTGTAGAAGCAAGCTTTGGCAATGGAGTCTCGGGTAACCATTTGGGTGAAATGGAATAATGTTTGTACTGCATGCCCACTTCGCCGTGCTCGTCCTTCTTGAAGCTGAAAGCCTGCTGTGCTAAAATATTGTGGCAATCGAAGACGTGACCATCAAACCAAGAGCTGAAGTCGAAGATCTTCTCGGTGTGCTCGCACGTTACACCATCCGTAAAGCATCCTTGTGCGACCTCTATCATCTCGTCGAGCGTCCAAGCTTGCTTGCGTCGTAGACGC
This sequence comes from Cymbomonas tetramitiformis, assembly GCA_001247695.2. Taxonomy (NCBI): domain Eukaryota; kingdom Viridiplantae; phylum Chlorophyta; class Pyramimonadophyceae; order Pyramimonadales; family Pyramimonadaceae; genus Cymbomonas; species Cymbomonas tetramitiformis. Next base: position 43,721 of record LGRX02028929.1, on the reverse strand, counting down.
ACGGAGAAGCGTGAAAACATCTGGTCAATGTTCTCGTGCGTATGTCCCACCAACAGAAAGTTGAGTTTCACCTTGCGAAAGACGTTCGTGTGAACCAGCCAAGCTGCGTATGCCAACATCAACTTGCTCTTGTTGGTGCTCACATTGTCAAGCTGTACATACAATACTTCCGGCATCGGGTATGAATTTTCCCCGTCCCCGTTGCGTCGATGCTCTTGAATGCGGAGGATATCCCGGTGCAAAACGTTGACAAGGAAGTTCGCATCGTCCTTGAAGTTGGCGTAGTTGAAATCCATGAAGCGGCCCACGTTCTCGATCATGCTCCCCATGTTGTGCACGTCAAGGAAGTCCTTAGAGTCCAGATATTTAGGGATACGTCGAAAGTGTGGCAGTCGGGTAGTCCATTGCGTCATGCCATCGATGATCACCGAGGCATACTTATGCCAAGTTTTGTTCATGGCAATGCTCTTGGTCATATTCGCTTTACGACCATGTTTGTAGAACTTCTGGCGCTCCGCTCGTGCGATTGCATGATGTTTGTTGAGAGGCCCGTTGTATTGCGCTGTGCAAGATACACAAATTCGGGTCAGTGAACAAATTACATAAGCATATAAACACATGACAAAGCTATTCAAGAATATTCACCTTTTTGAGATTTGGTTGAGCCTTCCTTCAATAACTTGAAGGACGCGCAAACATCGCAGTGAGAAAATCGGTTCACCGATGGAATCTTGAGCCAAGAGCTGCAATCTTCGTCAAATATTTTGTAGAAGTAACTGAGAGAGATCTTTTTGCTCTCCTCATTCTCACGCAAGCCCTCGATGCACTCGTCCCACAGCTCTTCGATGGTCAAACCATCCGAAAGACGAATCGGGGCTTTGTCAGGTTGGTAGGTGTTGTCCGTATTCGTCGGCGTATTTCTTGATCCATGCGACGACCGACTCGCGTTTCAGGGAAATCTTGTGGTTGTCCTCCTCGTACGTTAATCCATGAACAAACGTGTGTCGGCCCTCGAGCACGCGTGTCCGACAGTCGTGAAGATACCCGTAGCTGATGCCGTAAGCCATATAGTAGAACTTAAAGCACACCTGTTACAAAAAAAAGACACCGTCACTCAAAAATTATTAACACATTATCCAGAAAACGCATAAGGGTTTTGGTAGGTCATGCCAATTTAAGACGCTTGGGAGACACCCCCAACACTGCACGTCTGCAGGCGGGACGGCCGTCGCATGCTCGTCAGCACTCTCCAACCACGCCTTAAATCTGCGCAACCTAGACCCTCAGTGGGAATCGAACCCACGAGTGCGAGGTTCATAGCCTAGCGCCGTACCATGGAGGCTTACAGAAGGTTTGACCTGAAGGGCATGAAAAACCCTTTGGCTTCGAAGACCAAAAAGCGCAAGGCCTCATCTTCGCCCGCTAGCGGACCCTCCAAGAAAGCTGGGAAAACGGCCACCTCCAACCGACAGGTAAATTATTTTTTGCTTCTGCTTCAAACAGTGTTTTCCCTCCCAAAGCATCCTTTTCTATATTTTGAGACATGCTAAAAATGTTTTTTTTTTACTTACAGCTGGAAGACGAGGTGCAACGAGGAGGCGGGGACGGAGCGGGCTCGTCTAGAGGGGCAGGCATTTTGGTGGAAGAAGCTCAGTTTCTCCACAATGCCAAATCCATGGGTATGACGTTCTGGATTAACTTGAGCGGCTTGGCGGGGGATGCGGAGTTCGACAAGGTGGACACGTATCTGCGCCTGATTATTGACAAGGAGATCTCACTAAAAGAGGGGGGCGATATGATAAGCCAGTTCAAGAAGGAACGCATGGTGCAGAAGCACTTGGTGTCCGCGGCGGGATTGCAAACCTGGGACGAATTCAAGGAGGAGTTCACCCCCTACTGGAGCTCCCAAGAGAAAATCGAGTCGTTGATCGGCTGCTTACAGTCCGCAAAGGGGGGAGCGCGCCGGGGGGGTCTGGGGAAGTTCCGCTAGCGATCTTCAATTACGTCGAGAACGCGCGGGCAAATCTCAAAGAAGCGCAGGCGCCAAGCGCGGCTCACATCCTAGGCTTGCAACAGATCGAGGTGAAAGTCGACATCAAACTCTATCGGGAGGCGCGGACCGACGGGCCGGAGCCTAAGGTTGCAGGAGAGGCGGGCCTGGAGGGCGACGAGCCCACACATCTTCAGGACGTGACGATGTTCCCTCGTTGGAAGATCGTCAAGGGCAGGATGGACGATTTGAAGGACATCCCGAGACTGCCTTTCACGGGGGCGGTCATCGACTGCAATTACGCCCTTGACAAGGAGAAGACTCCCGACGCGATGACCAAGGAGGAGGTGCAAACGTTCCTGGAGTCTTTCAACGCCAAGACCACCGCCCCGGCATGGCCAGTCGCTTTCTTTTGCGGTTTCGTCCAACAAAACGATTTCCTGGAGGTGATTGACAATTACTGCTCCGGCCGCGCGGAGCGGTTCTTCTGGCACAAGCAGAACGTGCACATGAACCCCAACAAGTCCGTACGCTACAATGACGTTGAATGTGGGGTCCTGGGGTACCATGTAAAGAGCGATGCCGCGGGGGAGTCTTCTAAAAAGCCGGAGTGGATGTTCAACTTTGATCTGGGGGAAGGTGAACGTTTAAGCCGCGCGTCACTTTTGCGCGGCTTCCCGGTTGTGCACCAGATGTACAAACGCGACGGCAAAGTCGTGAATAACCATCAGAAACCCCTAGCACTGTTGATGGAGCTGATCCAGTGCCATATGCTCGGTGACAATCCGGGCAAGGTGGATGAGAACGGCCATCCACTCAATTGGATTCTCGACGCTTGCTGCGGCGTCGGCTCGACGTCCATGGCCGCCATGAGGTGTGGTTTGAACGCGATCGGCTTCGACCACGACCCGTACATGGTCAGCTCTGCGCAGCAACGGCTGACCAATTTCGACGCCGAGCCCGATCAGGATGCCGAGACGAAGCCAAAAAATAAGAGTGAACCGACGAGGAAGGGGAAGGAAGCAGCCACTGTTGACTCGTCGGAGGACGAAGAAGTAGGAGAAGAGACCGAAGAGAATGCTGAATAACTTAGCAGGATTTGTCGACCGCCCTGACTGATAGTATCAGTCATGCCTCGACGGTTTAGGGTGAAAAGTACTCTGCTCGTAAACATTTGAATAAAGAATGATACATGTATGCATATTTCGGTGTTTTCATTGTACGCATACTGCACTTTTCTAGCTTGTTGCCGTTATGTATCCCTATTTCGCGCATAAATATCACTAAACCCTGATTTTTATGAAATATATATAAATCCAAAAATGACATATGATAATGTCATTTTCATCGAATAGTGTGTTTGGCCCTCAGGATTGACGGGTCCCTCGGGACTTTGTGATGTACAGGTGGAGCTCTGGCCACGGCTCTTTGGGACCAACTAAAAGCGAGTCCCCGAGACCCCCTCGAGCAATCCCTCCTCCGCTCGATGAAGGCAGGCATGGTCTCTACTAGAGCCCCTGGCACGTGGGACGGCAGTTATCTCAGTGTCATACGGCGGTACCGAGCTTTTTGTGCCGCCCGCACCCCACCTCGGGTGCCGGTTCCTGCCGAGCCAATCACGGTGTGCCTGTTTCTCCAGCTGGTGGCCTCGGATGCGAAGTCATATGCCTCGGTTAAGTCAGCTTCTGGCGCTATCTTTACTCTTCACGAGTTGGCTCTAGTCCCCCTTTCGGAGATCCCCACGAAGCACCCCCTGGCAAAGGGGATCCGCGAGTCCGCCAAGAGGCGCATATGCCTCAAGCTAGTCAACCAGAAGGAGCCTCTGGAGGGCGACGTGCTCAGGGCCGGTATCCTCCTGTATGTGCCGGATGCCGCCACGGTGTCCCTCATAGCTCTCACTTCTGCTGCTATGGTCTCTTGTGTGTGGACCGGTTTCTTGCGGTACAAGGACATGAAGTTTGTGTGGGTCCCTTTGGTTAAGTTCTATGAGACCCATATGGAGGCTCTTCTGATTGAGAGCGAAGAATGACCAGTTTAGGTATGGTGATGTAGTCTATATTGCTAGAGGCCAGCACCGTCTGTCTTGTCCAGCGTTCCTATGTGAGACTTTGATCAGCCGTACCCAGCTCACCGGCATGGTCAACCTGTTTCAAGGTTGGGACGGCAGACTGGCCAGGTTCCACCCAGACACTACTCCGCTCAATGGCCGCCATATGGAGTACCCACAGTGCAGGGCGGTGGTGCATATATAAGTTCCCGCAGCGGACTGTCACTGGCCTATCTGCTTGGGAGGTGCAGGCTAAGTGGGGTACCCAATCCCTGCGCTCTGGCGGTGCTACTACAGCTGCCAAGCAGGTGGACTTCCGCCTGTTCCAGCAGCACGGGGCTTGGCACACAGCTTCCAGTGCGCACAGATACATTCTGGATGATACGGAGACCAGGCTATCGGTCACTAGGTGCCTAGGAAACTAGCCTGCTCTGATGCCCCAAGTGGGCCGGCTGCACGCATGAGCCTGTGGCCCTTGTTATTTATTAACAGTAAATATTATTTTGGTGTTGCATCCATACCCGATCTTGTGAAGTTCCAGACTAGTGGGCTCCCTACCTGTCACTTGTGAGTGTGTGGTTAGGTGTAGGCTCCCAAGTTAGATCGGGGTCCCTGACTGTGCCCTTCTAGGCGGGCACGGGACAGGCAATACCTTGCTGCCTGAAGGGCTTTGGCCTTAGGCAAGGGGGACAGTGTCTCTGGACACTCCCTATCGGGACTCTCAGCTCTTGTCATTCCAGTAGTCTTAGTAGCTAGGGGTAGCTAGGGGTAGCTCAGCGGAGCGGAGCTAACTTAGATAACTGAAAGTTATCTAACGGTGAGGGGTCACCGATCTACGAGGGGGCACATCAACGGTAGATAGCTTCGGTTATCTACGTTAGCAGGAGCGGAGCATTTAGGGCTCGCCAACGGAGTTGGCGGCTCCACTCTTTGACCTCTGGTTTGTTGCCCGTAAGTAAGTCCCATCCCTCCCTCCCGTTGCAGTATATCCCCTTCGGGGTTGCTCTTCAGCATTGTTGTTCCTTCTCATTCTGACTTGCTCGGCATTTTCCTGTATATTTGCTTGTGTATGCATTGTTTGATATAGTGCTATTTCTGCATTGCAGTGTTTTGTATTGTCAGTTATTAATTTATAACTGACAATCGGGCACCAGACTAGTGGGCTCCCTACCCGTGTCACTTGTGAGTGTGTGGTTAGGTGTAGGCTCCCAAGTTAGATCGGGGTCCCTGATTGTGCCCTTCTAGGCGGGCACGGGACAGGCAATACCTTGCTGCCTGAAGGGCTTTGGCCTTAGGCAAGGGGGACAGTGTCTGTGGACACTCCCTATTGGGACTCTCAGCTCTTGTCATTCCAGTAGTCTTAGTAGCTAGGGGTAGCTAGGGGTAGCTAGGGTAGCTCAGCGGAGCGGAGTTAACTTAGATAACTGAAAGTTATCTAACGGTGAGGGGTCACCGACGTAGGAGGGGGCACATCAACGGTAGATAGATAACTTCGGTTATCTACGTTAGCGGGAGCGGAGCATTTAGGGCTCGCCAACGGAGTTGGCGGCTCCACTCTTTGACCTCTGGTTTGTTGCCCGTAAGTCCCATCCCTCCCTCCCGTTGCAGTATATCCCCTTCGGGGTTGCTCTTCAGCATTGTTGTTCCTTCTCATTCTGACTTGCTCGGCATTTTCCTGTATATTTGCTTGTGTATGCATTGTTTGATATAGTGCTATTCCTGCATTGCAGTGTTTGGTATTGTCAGTTGTTAATTTATAACTGACAATCGGGCACCCGACTAGTGGGCTCCCTACCTGTCACTTGTGAGTGCGTGGTTAGGTGTAGGCTCCCGAGTTAGATCGGGGTCCCTGATTGTGCCCTTCTAGGCGGGCACGGGACAGGCAATACCTTGCTGCCTGAAGGGCTTTGGCCTTAGGCAAGGGGGACAGTGTCTCTGGACACTCCCTATTGGGACTCTCAGCTCTTGTCATTCCAGTAGTCTTAGTAGCTAGGGGTAGCTAGGGGTAGCTAGGGTAGCTCAGCGGAGCGGAGCTAACTTAGATAACTGAAAGTTATCTAACGGTGAGAGGTCACCGACGTAGGAGGGGGCACATCAACGGTAGATAGCTTCGGTTATCTACGTTAGCGGGAGCGGAGCATTTAGGGCTCGCCAACGGAGTTGGCGGCTCCACTCTTTGACCTCTGGTTTGTTGCCCGTAAGTAAGTCCCATCCCTCCCTCCCGTTGCAATATCTCCCCTTCGGGGTTGCTCTTCAGCATTGTTGTTCCTTCTCATTCTGACTTGCTCGGCATTTTCCTGTATATTTGCTTGTGTATGCATTGTTTGATATAGTGCTATTCCTGCATTGCAGTGTTTTGTATTGTCAGTTGTTAATTTATAACTGACAATCGGGCACCAGACTAGTGGGCTCCCTACCCGTGTCACTTGTGAGTGTGTGGTTAGGTGTAGGCTCCCAAGTTAGATCGGGGTCCCTGATTGTGCCCTTCTAGGCGGGCACGGGACAGGCAATACCTTGCTGCCTGAAGGGCTTTGGCCTTAGGCAAGGGGGACAGTGTCTGTGGACACTCCCTATTGGGACTCTCAGCTCTTGTCATTCCAGTAGTCTTAGTAGCTAGGGGTAGCTAGGGGTAGCTAGGGTAGCTCAGCGGAGCGGAGTTAACTTAGATAACTGAAAGTTATCTAACGGTGAGGGGTCACCGACGTAGGAGGGGGCACATCAACGGTAGATAGATAACTTCGGTTATCTACGTTAGCGGGAGCGGAGCATTTAGGGCTCGCCAACGGAGTTGGCGGCTCCACTCTTTGACCTCTGGTTTGTTGCCCGTAAGTCCCATCCCTCCCTCCCGTTGCAGTATATCCCCTTCGGGGTTGCTCTTCAGCATTGTTGTTCCTTCTCATTCTGACTTGCTCGGCATTTTCCTGTATATTTGCTTGTGTATGCATTGTTTGATATAGTGCTATTCCTGCATTGCAGTCAGAGTACATTGCTTTATTTTTCTCCATCGGCCCGGATGCGATAATATCATAGGCCAGCCATCGGCCAAATCGGCCGAACACTAAAATCGCCCGCCGCAGGCACGAAATTTTGGATTTAAGTATGGCGAATTGTTAAAATAGTATCGAAAGTACTTGTTTTCTTTGGCCGAAACATGGCCGGTGCGAAATTATGGACGGCCCGCAAGTGGGCACATCATCGGTCCGCGAGCGGCCCGGAGCGGCGTCAAGCGGCCCCGGGCCGGCCCGTCAGGGTAAGCAATGTTCCCTGATTGCAGTGTTTGGTATTGTCAGTTGTTAATTTATAACTGACAATCGGGCACCCGACTAGTGGGCTCCCTACCCGTGTCACTTGGGAGTGTGTGGTTAGGTGTAGGCTCCCGAGTTAGATCGGGGTCCCTGATTGTGCCCTTCTAGGCGGGCACGGGACAGGCAATACCTTGCTGCCTGAAGGGCTTTGGCCTTAGGCAAGGGGGACAGTGTCTCTGGACACTCCCTATTGGGACTCTTAGCTCTTGTCATTCCAGTAGTCTTAGTAGCTAGGGGTAGCTAGGGGTAGCTAGGGTAGCTCAGCGGAGCGGAGCTAACTTAGATAACTGAAAGTTATCTAACGGTGAGAGGTCACCGACGTAGGAGGGGGCACATCAACGGTGGAACCCTCTCATTCGTGTCGCGAGGTCCTTTTATTTGTCGTGTCGCAAAAAGATTCGTTTATATTAACGACGCTTCGCAGCTTTTTCAGAAATATGCTGTTTTTCATTTCGTTTCCCTTAAAGGAGCGAAACAGGTTTCCTGGAAAAAAGTGACATCAACAGGCCACACCGCAGGAGCTGTCCCTCAAAAATTATGCCGTTGGAAATTTTCCAAAAACTTTCTGCCCATGTCAGCAGTCCTACCCCGGATTGTGTCGAGCGCTCGCGCTTTACCGGCCAATCATGATACGATAGCATCTGACCGTGAGGGATACCGACCTCAGCATCAGCAGTCCTACCCCGGATTGTCTCGACCGATCGCTCGTAGCCGACAACGAGAGTTTAACAATTCACAATTATACCACAAAGATATGCGGAATTTCCAATTATGAATTTGTCGCAACACTACCACTTTCATACGAGGAAAACAGAATCCGCTTGCATTATATACTGCTAAGACCGCTGAACTGAGCGCCCCGTAAGTCACTCTTCAGCGACCGTTGTGTTTGGAATAATCCCGTCTACCAAACACAACGTAACTTTGCATATGCATTCTAAAGTATGTTAGGAACCTCATATTTCTTGCGCGCGCAAGATCCGTTCAGATTCTAGGAGTCTGGACGCGGCGCGTTAGAGGGGGTGGATGATTTTGTCATTCGTCGAGTCCGCTGACTCGACTCACGCGCAGCAGCGACGCATAATGCACAGCATGGCTTTATCACGCATATCTCATATGCATATACAACATATTTTGAGCATCTGACACTGCTCTGACAGCTCTGGCGGAAACGCGGATGTCATTTGCGTCCACGTTTCCGCTAGGATTTCTTCCCTCATTCGCGCGCTCGCTTGCAAGCGAGCATGCGCATCGCGTGAGGGAATTGTTTGCAAAAATAGCACCTGGTGTGTGTTATCTTTCCGAAATAAATTGGACAGACTCGTCAGTCAACCATACATCTCACTGTAGGCTGGCGCGTTCATCCGGGTATAGCGAACGGAATTTTGAGTTTCTAAAACCCCCAATAGTTGCGATTGCGGGTATCATTCTACGTGATGCGCGTATCGATAAACTTAGTAGGAATATGTGATAATATTCAATAGGAAATTCTTGCTTAGATTAATACATGATCTTAAGAAGTAATCTTGTTTTGGCTCGACAGGGGCACACTGCGGGGGAAACGTTCCGTGTTATTCTTAAAATTGCATATTTAACAAATGACATTTGAACACTCACCACTGCAAAAACGGACAGATTTTGCAAAAACGGTCACGATTCTGCAAAAGCCGACACTGGAAAACTCTCGAGCGTGTTTGACCTCATCATTATGCCATGACACCATTCGGGTGTCATCGTCATCGTCATCGATTATGGGGTGGGGATGGGGTCCGATTCTCTTTCTGTGTGGCGATTTTATTGAAAGGAATTTTCGCGAATTAATTCCTCCGTTCAACACGACACCCTGAATGCAATTAAAATAATCGTTTGTCCGATTTGTTTTTCATAATTTGTTATCCTTGCTATTCCTGTCCATACAAATTTGGTCATCTGAAAATTTTCTGTGAATTTTGTGGATTTCTGCGAATTTTCACGACAGAAATGAGCGTTGCGCTCATGTTTGTCGCAGGTGCGACAGAAATGAGCGCAACGCTCATTTATGTCGCACGGTATAATTGCAGTTTTGTCGCACGGTGCGACAAATAAAATAACCTTGCGACAAAAATGAAGTGCATCCCATCAACGGTAGATAACTTCGGTTATCTACGTTAGCGGGAGCGGAGCATTTAGGGCTCGCCAACGGAGTTGGCGGCTCCACTCTTTGACCTCTGGTTTGTTGCCCGTAAGTAAGTCCCATCCCTCCCTCCCGTTGCAATATCTCCCCTTCGGGGTTGCTCTTCGGCATTGTTGTTCCTTCTCATTCTGACTTGCTCGGCATCGTAGTTAAAGTTTTTCCTGTATATTTGCTTGTGTATGCATTGTTTGATATAGTGCTATTCTTGCATTGCAGTGTTTTGTATTGTCAGTTATTAATTTATAATTGACAATCGGGCACCAGACTAGTGGGCTCCCTACCTGTCACTTGTGAGTGTGTGGTTCGTAGGTGTAGGCTCCCGAGTTAGATCGGGGTCCCTGACTGTGCCCTTCTAGGCGAGCACGGGACAGGCAATACCTTGCTGCCTGAAGGGCTTTGGCCTTAGGCAAGGGGGACAGTGTCTTTGGACACTCCCTATTGGGACTCTCAGCTCTTGTCATTCCAGTAGTCTTAGTAGCTAGGGGTAGCTAGGGGTAGCTAGGGTAGCTCAGCGGAGCGGAGCTAACTTAGATAACAGATTTTTCAAAGAGGGGGACAATCTAAAGATTTTCCCCCAATAGCCTAAGATCGAACTATTAAATAAAGATATGATCATCGCTATAAAAACGAGTCGGCCTGCTTTCAGCAGATCGCAGATCGGCAGAAAAAGTGACCATCGCATGGCCGGATCGTGGGAAAAGTGACACATCGACCAGGGCCCTCAATTGTTTGGCAGTGTTGATATGCTAGATATGAAGGAACCCTTCGGAGCGCTGCGCTGATGCAGTTATTAGAGGTTTAGGGATGCAGATCAAGCGAGTTGCGCTCTACAGTGCCTATTTTATTTAGGACGCCCTGTGTTCTTGCAACATAATTTGTAATATGGAAGTGCGGTTTACGGATACGTAACCTTCGAATTTTGCAATGCAAGAAAGACTCGAAACAAGAGATGTAGAAATTTGCTTGAAGCGTCCATATCGTGCAGCCCGAGAATTAAGTTTGTTTCCCAGATAAGTGATAGAAGGTGTGTTCACACCGATGGGTTGTGGTGCGAGTAAAGCCGCTGCGCCAAAGGGTCCTAAAACTCTCACTCGCCGCCCCTCAAAGGCAAACCCTTCAAGCCTGAAAACCGTCTTCCAAATGCTGGACACCGACTCAGATGGTGGGATAACGCTTAACGAGCTGATTAAGGCTATGAAGAATGAAGAAGTGAGCCAAAAGTTAAAAGAGGAATTCTCTAGTGATGACCTAGGTGATTTCAAAGCTGTTTTCAACGCGATGGATCTTGACGGGGATGAAAGAGTATCAGTCGAAGAGTTCGAGGATAAAGCAGCAATAGCGTTCGGCAAGCACGGAACCCCGCACCAGGATGTGATATCAAACTTTCGCAGTGGCGCTGGAAAATACACTTACGATAAGCTCGATGACACGGTTCCAGTCAAGACTAGTCAGTAGGGGCCGCGGAGCAAGTGAAGTGCTGAACTCGGCTTCAGAAACAGAGCCGGCAATTTTTTTCAGTCGGACGGGTGGTTGGAATAAAATGACGTAACATACATGTATATTTTCTGTTGCACTGTTATACCTCAGTCAGACTTCAAAATAGTCCCGGCAAAGTGCACAAACACCAGGAGCCCGAACTCCAGGCAAGTTGAAATAGCAGTATCTTCCAGGAACAGCACCCGCATCTCTGTGGCAGCACTCTATGGTTTTTGCCAGAATTCTATGGATTTTGTATGTCAATGTTTTCTTGATAACTCTCCATGTGTGCATCTGTTTGCCCCGACTTGTCAACCGGAGCTGACATCACTTCAATGAGAAAGCATTTGCTTGTACTCGATGGTTGTTCCTGGGGGCGTTCGGCTCACTCTCCTAATGACGTCATCATTTTGCACCTATCGGGTAATCAATAGACACGGTTACTTCTCAGCTCCATAGCAATTTTCTTTGACGTCAGGGTTTCGAAACGCATCGTCATGACGTGGCGAGTCTATACTTACGCCCTGCTCACCGTGAAGTCATCAGAGCACTTGACTGGTGACCTACTGTCCCTTTGTGAGCGAAGTCGCCGAAATCATATTCAGTGTGGTTGATTCGTCGGGTCATAATGAAGATTATCACAAAAGTTGGCAACATCGTAGGTGTGCTTCTGGGAGGAAGAAGAACCACCCGCCAAATGCTGAACGCAGTCAGATATTTGTTTTTCTATTTGAAGAACTGCCTCAAACAATACAACAATACAGCAATGTGGACGAGTTCCAGCGAGTTCTGGGTAGAATCTTTACAGCCACACATACATATGTTAGTAAGATACTCGCATATGTGTCCATCGGCATAATGTCAGCTTCCACCAGCTCCCAAACTTTGTGTGGGCTCATGTTACTCTCTTCTGTGTTTTTATCTTCCTCTGTTGCCTGCTGTCCAATTTTGTTCGGACTCGAATAGCGAGTCGCGTGGAACTGCAAGTAAGTTTGTTGCGGAAAACGATGGTGCGATTTGGCTGATTCGAACGCATTTGGTGTGCACCGCCTGTAAAACTCAGGGGGGTAGGACAGGGAGGGTTGAGCGCGCTGGCACCCTCAACGTGTCGAGAGTGTGCTAATTGGTAATACGTGAGTGCTAACGTTATCATATGGGTGTATATAAAGAAGCTCTAGGTACGTGTATATATAAAGAAGCTCGAGGTGCGACTGAAAGTCCTAGGAGTATTGAAAGCTCAAATTGGATCGCAAAATATGTTGTGTGTTAAAACACAAAAATATCGCGGTTTCTGAAATAATAATAATAATACCAACAAAGCAACCTTTTCAAGGCAAGTGCTCCGACAACAGTGCATATATCACGACTAGTATTTACGGTTTGAAAGTGGTTAGGCAGGCTTCTGCCGACAACTGGCGATGGACGATCCCAACCTTATTACTGTGAACAACGGCAAATGCGAAGGGTGTGGGAGGACTGCTCCTCACAGGGCACTGTAACTACTGATGGGGGTCTTATATGGACTGCATATAATGACCAACTAACTGCCTAGGTACTGCTAGGTCAGCTCTTTAGACATAGGACTGCTATGTCTAGACTTACAACATATTACTTGCATATAAGAATTAGGATTACATCTTTTGCCATGTCGGCTGTATTTACTCTTGGAAACTCTACTGTTTCTTTGGCCTTGGCCATTACTTATTCACTCAACTCCCTGAGTTAATCCTAGTCAGCATGGCCAAGTCTCATTAACCTATCATATGCTTCTACTATAGTATCATGCGGTATGAGGTGTCAGTGCTTCACTATGACACCTTATTACACCGTACACTAGTACTGTGTACTCCCACTAAGGGGGGTCTCTTCCTCAACCGGGGTCTCGGGCGCTAATATCGTAAGGCGCGTATGGCACTGCTAGCATGTATGACACCGCTGAGTCATCCGCGCATGACACAGTATGTTGTCCTAGCACAACTCCCCCCCCCTTCACGTGGGAAGCGTCCTCGCGAACATATACGTTACTACTTTGCTCATCGCGTTTGCTCATCTGATTAGCTTGAGGGCTCCACTAAGGTCACATCGCTGGCGCTCCTCACAGCGGCACACTACTCATATCAAGGCAGCTTTCGGTCTTCAATTTCCCGCCATCATGATGGTCATGACACGCGCATCGGCTACCAAGGCTGTCGATAATACGGAACAAAAATCTTTGCAAGTAGGCGCACAAACTCAGTTCTCCGTCTACTACGCGTCGTCCGCTTCAACCGTATGCCATAGGTTCACCAGGTCCTCAATTCGCGTGCGTCCAAGAGCGCCCCTCGCCAGCGGCTGGCCACGTCCTCACCATGAAAGAAATGGCTAGCGTGGCAGTGCGCGCGGCGCGCTCTCTTCCCCCCCAAAAGAAAAGCGGTCCACGCCTGGACGCTTTCTCATGGCGCCGTGGGGAAGGGCGCGGGCGAGCACCTCTCGTGCTCACCCTGTAGCGACACGAGCACAAGGGCGGCGTCCCGTGTCTGCGTGTGGCGAAGCGTCCCATCGCTGGGCGCCATCTCGCCCGGAGCGTCGGCCACACAGGCCTCAGCAGCGACCCTCACGTGGGTGCTGCGCTCCGCGCTCGTCGCCGGGGCACGGGTGTGCGGTGTGACGCTCCCAGGCCCGCTCATCTCCTCTCCGAAGAGCCTCGATGGCGCCCGGTCGCCGTGCACACGCTGCGCGCCACCCCTAGGCACCATGGGTATGGCGTGCCTGGTGGGGCAGCTGCGCGTCACGCGGCCCGAGACAGCGGCCATCTATCCGGCTGCCTCGTGGCGGTACGCTCGGCGCGCTCGCGGTGGTCATCGTGTGCCACCCGCGGCGCGCTCTCTTCCCCCCCAAAAGAAAAGCGGTCCACGCCTGGACGCTTTCTCCTGGCGCCGTGGGGAAGGGCGCGGGCGAGCACCTCTCGTGCTCACCCTGTAGCGACACGAGCACAAGGGCGGCGCCCCTTGTCTGCGTGTGGCGAAGCGTCCCATCGCTGGGCGCCATCTCGCCCGGAGCGTCGGCCACACAGGCCTCAGCAGCGACCCTCACGTGGGTGCTGCGCTCCGCGCTCGTCGCCGGGGCACGCGTGTGCGGTGTGACGCTCCCAGGCCCGCTCATCTCCTCTCCGAAGAGCCTCGATGGCGCCCGGTCGCCATGCACACGCTGCGCGCCACCCCTAGGCACCATGAGTATGGCGTGCCTGGTGGGGCAGCTGCGCGTCACGCGGCCTGAGACAGCGGCCATCTATCCGGCTGCCTCGTGGCGGTGCGCTCGGCGCGCTCGCCGTGGTCATCGTGTGCTACCCGCGGCGCGCTCTCTTCCCCCCCAAAAGAAAAAGCGGTCCACGCCTGGACGCTTTCTCCTGGCGCCGTGGGGAAGGGCGCGGGCGAGCACCTCTCGTGCTCACCCTGTAGCGACACGAGCACAAGGGCGGCGCCCCTTGTCTGCGTGTGGCGAGGCGTCCCATCGCTGGGCGCCATCTCGCCTGGAGCGTCGGCCACACAGGCTTTAGCCGCACGTGGGTGCTGCGCTCCGCGCTCGTCGCCGGGGCACGCGTGTGCGGTGTGACGCTCCCAGGCCCGCTCATCTCCTCTCCGAAGAGCCTCGATGGCGCCCGGTCGGCGTGCACACGCTGCCCGCCACCCCTAGGCACCATGAGTATGGCGTGCCTGGTGGGGCAGTTGCGCGTCACGCGGCCCGAGACAGCGGCCATCTATCCGGCTGCCTCGTGGCGGTACGCTCGGCGCGCTCGCAGTGGTCATCGTGTGCCACCCGCGGCGCGCTCTCTTCCCCCCCCAAAGAAAAGCGGTCCACGCCTGGACGCTTTCTCCTGGCGCCGTGGGGAAGGGCGCGGGCGAGCACCTCTCGTGCTCACCCTGTAGCGACACGAGCACAAGGGCGGCGCCCCTTGTCTGCGTGTGGCGAAGCGTCCCATCGCTGGGCGCCATCTCGCCCGGAGCGTCGGCCACACAGGCCTCAGCAGCGACCCTCACGTGGGTGCTGCGCTCCGCGCTCGTCGCCGGGGCACGCGTGTGCGGTGTGACGCTCCCAGGCCCGCTCATCTCCTCTCCGAAGAGCCTCGATGGCGCCCGGTCGCCGTGCACACGCTGCGCGCCACCCCTAGGCACCATGAGTATGGCGTGCCTGGTGGGGCAGCTGCGCGTCACGCGGCCCGAGACAGCGGCCATCTATCCGGCTGCCTCGTGGCGGTACGCTCGGCGCGCTCGCGGTGGTCATCGTGTGCCACCCGCGGCGCGCTCTCTTCCCCCCCAAAAGAAAAGCGGTCCACGCCTGGACGCTTTCTTTCGGATCCAAGGGAAGGGCGTGGGCACTCGTGATGCCCACTCGATATGCCTCGCATGCCCCCTCGTAGGGCTTGAACACCACGATGCGACCTCCTGATCTCCCGCCTCGGATGCTACGTGAACCCCCACGATTACCTCGCCTCGTAGGTGCTGAGCCTCGCATGCCCCGGGCACCACGCTTCCTACTCGCCTCCCGCGATCGCTGCATATGCCTCCGCTTCTTGGCGCGCCGCCGAGAAGGGTGCGCTTCCCGCTCCCCAGCGACGCCACTAGGTGGCCGTATGCGCTCCAGTGGCTGAGTCTCGGGTGTCTGTCGCGCGTGCTGCCCAAGCTTTACGTCGGTGGTACCACTGTGTGGCAGCCGCGCGCACTCTGTGGGCGGCGCCTTCGCTGTGCCGGTGTGTGGCATTCGCGCGTGCTCTCTGGTGGGTGGCAGCCGCGCACATTCTCCGGACGGCGTCTTAGTCATGCTCCGCTCTGCACTGTATGCTGATGACGCTGGAAGCTGTACGCTACACGCCAGTTGCGGCTCGTCGAGTGCCGCCTGTTCCGAACCCTGCGCTGGTGGGACTGGCAGCGACGCGCTACGCACCAATCGCTGCCCATCGCGCTTTGGTGGCTCCGGGGGGCACCAACTACCGCCCGCATAGAGGAGGTCCTCGTAAGTCCAAGTCATGCCCCACGCTGCCCGCTCCACACCATGCATTGGTGGGGCAAGCAGCAGTGCGTCATGCGCCGGTCGCTGGGCATCGTGCTTCTGCGGCTCCGGGGGGCACCAACTACCGTCTGCATACAGGAGGTCCTGATAGGTCCATGCTATGTCGTGGTCGGCCTTGGGTGCCGGCGCGTCTTTGCAGAGCGTCGAGGCTTGCAAATCCACGCGGAGCGCTGGGCACCGCGTGCTGAGCGTGAGGGGCATGGCCACGCGTGGGATGCGTGCTGCTAACTGTGCGTTATGCGATAAGTGCTCTCGTTGTCGGTGTCGCGAGCTATCTGCTGCCGGCCCCGCGGCAGTAGCTGGCGGGGCTCGCCTTAGCGACCCACTCGACGCAAGCTCTGCACCGCGCGCTAGCCGTACCCGTTGTCGTGAGCCATGCTTGGGATGCCGCAAGCCGCGTGCCGCCTCCGGCTCGGCTTCCCACTGTGTTGTTGGAGGTCGCGAGCTGACTCCCAGTGCTTGGCCTTGGCCATAGTAGTGCCGCGCCGCCGCTGGTGGCGCACTGTGACGCGCCGCCGCTGGAAGCGCCAAGTGCCGCGCCGCCGCCTCTGGTGCACTGTGCTGCGCCTCGTGGACGTCTCGCGCAAACACAAAAGACCTATTCCTGGCATCCAGCACTATATCTCGCAGCTCCTCCCCCCTCGCTGTCATGCCAGGATTTGGAAGCGCCATGCCGCCCGAGCCGCCAAGCGAGCACAAGCGAAGAGCCTCAAGCTCAAGCTGCAAGTGCAATCCCGCCAACCCAGAAGCGCCAAACGTAGGTGGAGAAACACACAAATCAACCGAGGAAGATTTGCAGCCTCCGCCGCAAGCGATAAAATTATGAGAGAGAAGAAAAGCGAAGGCGCAGAAGCCAAAGGCCCAAGAGGAGGCAACCAATTGATGCACCAAATTCCAGCAAAAGCTTTCCAACACGCTCGAAGATCCGAGACGAAAACAAATCTAGCAATTCTGGTCAACGACGAGGCCACAGAAGGCAAAACAACGCCACAGCGCGATTCCACTTAGGGTTAGTCACTGTTAAGAGCGTTGTAGCGCTAAGGGCAACGCAAGCAAGCTGCATCCGCCAAATTGAAGAATATTCTCGAAATCTACAGCATAAATTTGTGCAACCCCACGTAGTCGCAAAGACCTTCTTCGAAGAACACGCACGCAAGCTGAATAGCGCCAATTTGAAGCTTCATCACGCTAATTCCCAACCAGACGAGCCAAAGAAGAACGCTGCGTACTCATTTCAATCGCAGAGCAAAGGGCAGATGAAGATCCCGCGGAAAATACTGACCAATCGGTACAATCCCCAAGAAGAACTAACGGCGCAAAGCTGCCAACGAGCAAGAAAAACGCCGAGAGTCGACCAGTGCGCGCCAGAGCGCAAATATGAAGCCAGTGCCAGAGGTAGAATTCCAAACAATCTCAAACGAGGGTCGAAGTAAAATTAAGAATTCTTGACACAATCTGTACGGCTAATTCACGAGTCGCAGGCGCAGAACGCACGTAGAATTGCCAACGCAACGACATCAAAGTTTCAAAGTAGGCAGGGCCTGCCTCACTGGCGCTCGCTAAGTCGAAAATTAATCATTGCCAAACAGCACGTCGAGCTGGAATTCGTCCGCATTCGTAAAAGTAACATGGGAGTTGGAAGTCGCTTCCCCTGCCTCGCGATATACACGACGAACTACCAGGTTTCATTACTGCCTTTGTGGCACACTGTGCCACAGTAGGAGGCCTCGCACAGTAGCTCAAAATTCCAAAACTCCAGATCAACGCGCCAAAGAAGACCTCGTATCAATTGACAATTCTAAGGCAACTCGCGCTGGCTCAAGCACCATGGCGACATACGAGCTCGAAACAATAACATCAAGACGCCAGAGAGCACTGCACTCTAGGTGGGCGCTTTTAGGCCCTAAAAGCGCCCGATTTCTAGGATCCAGTATGAACCACAATTACACAACGCGTCGAAGAAGAAATTCGCCTTTGCAAGCAAATAAAAGATAATTTATGCGGGTATCTCAAGCCAGTGAGCCGATAAAAGCCGTAACTGAAGCCGCGTCAGGGAAGGCGTAACACACACTGCAGATTTCAAATAACATTGAAGCCGAAGTCACGGTATAAAGTCGTCGGAAAAGTCATAATTCGAAAGTTAAAAAAAAATTTGTGGAAGCGGTGGTGGTGGTGGTGGTGCGTAGCACACTGATACCATTTTGTGGGAGGCAGCTGTAACCCTCCTCGCTTAACAGACACGGTGAAACTACTGGTGGAGGACATATATGGACTGCATATAATGACCAACTAACTGCCTAGGTACTGCTAGGTCAGCTCTTTAGACATAGGACTGCTATGTCTAGACTTACAGCATATTACTTGCATATAAGAATTAGGATTACATCTTTTGCCATGTCGGCTGTATTTACTCTTGGAAACTCAACTGTTTCTTTGGCCTTGGCCATTACTTATTCACTCAACTCCCTGAGTTAATCCTAGTCAGCATGGCCAAGTCTCATTAACCTATCATATGCTTCTACTATAGTATCATGCAGTATGAGGTGTCAGTGCTTCACTATGACACCTTATTACACCGTACACTAGTACTGTGTACTCCCACTAAGGGGGGTCTCTTCCTCAACAGGGGTCTCGGGCGCTAATATCGTAAGGCGCGTATGGCACTGCTAGCATGTATGACACCGCTGAGTCATCCGCGCATGACACAGTATGTTGTCCTAGCACAGATTTTTATCTGATTGACAACCTTGCTGTATAGGCAGCCGGGAGTCCCGGTGCAGGCCCCTATGACAGATTCCCAGGTAGCCAACACTGGACCGTGACTGATCCGTAAGCCTGTGCTGTGACACACCGAGTGTCTAGCTACCCTAGACTCGAGACCGTGATAGAACAGGTGATAATGAGTATATATATTGATAGAGATATATAACAATATCACTGAAACAGGGACTCAGAAAGCAGTGGCTTGGGGAAACCGGTGATACAAAACTGATAGAAGGATTACGGGAGTGAGCTTTCTAGCAGGTGAGTGTCATACGGTGACACACGACCAGTGACACACGCAGCAAGGGGTGATACTAGGAGAAGCTGGACCCCCATACAGTGGGGGGGGATTTCAGCTTCCCCGTGACACCACCTCACCCCGAAGGTGTGAGTGGCCATGCAAGAGCAAGGAAAACCCTAAGCCCTAACCCAATGTCAATTTAGTGTCCAGGCCGAGGGGGCCTTTTCCAACCCAGCTAGAAGCACATCCGTGCATGGGCGCTGCCTAGGCATCTAAGAGACATATAAACAGGCTAGGCGGGCTAGTCCCGCTCTACGGTCTTTGTACATCAGGGCAAGTATCTACAAGCCGCGACGTGATTGCGGAATGGCGGCGGCGGAGTTCTCGATTGCAGAAGTCCTCGAGCGCCACGAAAATGATGAATCAGCCAATGCCCACGCGGTGCCAAAGCCAAAAGCGGCCTGGCACCACCAGAGCGAATGCGTCGCTGAAGAGGGGATAGGGAGGTGGAAGGTGGAAAATGCGGTGAGGGAACGTGATCGAGGCCATGGGGAGGAACTCGAAAGGGATGATGGAGAGGGGGGAAGCGGTCGCGATAGCACCACCAGACACCACCAGATGGCGACCACTGGGGGCATAAGGCGAAGGTGAGGGAAGTGGAGGGATGAGGTCGAAATAGTCAAAGCACTCGTTGTCGATGGTGAGCGCGATGGACTCGAGCTTGGTGTTGAACACGCTGGTGTCGATTTTGGTGCTTGGTGCATAAGCACCACCAAGCACCACCAGACTGTAGCCAGCGGTAAATTGTCGATGTCGAAGTAGTTCAAGCGCAGATCTGACCGCGGCCATGCGCGCAATCTGACGCAAAGAAGCCATGCAGCTGCGGCTGTAAAATCTGTGAGGTATAAGGTTTGGGTTTGGGTGGCAAAAGATAACTTTTTGCAAAATCAACTAAATCAAGAGATGAAAAAGTCAATTTGGGGTGAATTTTCACGAGGAAACCGTCGGTGAAGTCAAAAATGCCGTACGGTAAAGCGGTCCCCCGGCAGCAGAGGCGCTGCTGGCCAGAGTGTAGAAGGATTCTTATAAAAAAATGACGGAGTGCACCAAAATGCACGAAAGCCGACGGAGACGGTGCGCGGGATACCAATCACAGTCGGTTGGCAAGCCACGAAAGACGGAAGCGGCAAAAAGAACGGAGACGGAAAGGTACTCGCCGCTTTTTACGGTGCGGATCAAGCCGCGATAGCTGTGATGTCAACAGCTGACGGAAACGGTGCGCAGATTCCCAGTCACAAACGGTAGGGTAACCCACGATAAACGGCAGCGGCAAGAGGAACGGAGACGGGGAAAATGCCGCTGTTACGGTACGCAGTTGAATTAAGCTGCGCGTTGAAGGTAATCAAAACGGTGCTGACGGTCTTTTAGAATCGGATAAACCGAAGCGAGTCGAACCAACCGGAATCACCACTCACGTGAAGTGGGACCGATAACCTGATAGAACAGGTGATAATGAGTATATATATTGATAGAGATATATAACAATATCACTGAAACAGGGACTCAGAAAGCAGTGGCTTGGGGAAACCGGTGATACAAAACTGATAGAAGGATTACGGGAGTGAGCTTTCTAGCTAGGTGCCACACCCAAAAAGCAGATAGAAACTCTGATAGAAACTTTTAAACTGAAATGGAAGACACACACCACTAATGAAACAATAGTTTCAGAAGCCATCGAATCGCATAGGAAATATCATCACACCTCGAACACGGATAACACCAACATTCAAATTCATCTTCTTGTGGCTAAGGACATATGGTCAACTGCAGTCCACATCATTCCAGAAAGACAGATTATTCACTGTGAGTTTGATATCTCTAACAATAAACACCAGAAAGACATTTCCACACTTTTTCCTCAAGACCTGAGGGTGCACCGCATAACCTTGAAACTGGGAGTACACCCGAATAACATGGGGGTTTTCAATTTTACACTAGCCCACAAAGTCTGTCACATCCTGCACAACACTAAATTCTTCTCAGCAGCACAATTAAACAGAGACCTACTATACGAACTTGAAAACCTAAACATCAGAATTCTACCACAAACGGGCAGAGAAGCCAGGATAACCAAACACGAAAATAACAAAGCCATTTCGACCATACGACAATCACTGAGAACCCACCTTCCGAAAATTGATGCACATCCAACAAAGCCAAATTCTGAGCACAAAGACTGTAAATCCACCCACACTGCGTATAATCACCTCATCTCAGGCAAAGGAAATCCTTCCTGTGAACCTCACACATATGGATACCGCAGGAAACACTCTCATAAACAAAAGAGAATAATCCGTAAAACCAAATGCACAAACAAAATCTTTGATATCGAGAACATTTATGACGCAGATGGCAGATGCATACTACAAAAAGCAAAACACAAAAACGCCATGAGACAGTCAGAAGAAATAGACCGACTCACTAAACTACAACTAGCACAACACTCTAACAATTTGATTATAATGGGTATGAATATGAGAGGCCTCCGACACCACAAAGAAGATAAAGATAGTTTAATCAAATTAGAAACAATCTGCAATCTTTTAATTGACGGACGGGCTGATATAATATGTATATCAGAAACCAAGGTAAATACTGAAAATCTTGCATTAATCAAAACCCTAATGACACAAAAAGGAATCCAATTTCGCACGTCTCATGTAAATGAAAGAGCTTCCATTGGTTCCATGATCCTATGGAATCCGAAAAGTTTGCCACTATCCACCTCGGTCACCACAATCGATGGAGATGCAAAGAGAGCAGTAATGACCAAATTTTCAGGAAATAACGGTTTTGAGCTCTACATAGCCAGCGGTTATATGAATGATGCTACACTAGTAGAGGAACAAGTGGAATTATATGACACACTTACTGACTGGGCAGGGAGGGCAGGAAATAATCCAAAAAAGGCCTACGTAGAGATAGGTGACAAAAACTGCACCATTACCCCAAATCAGCGGGTGTCAGGTGGAAATTACATGTCGTATCAAGAGCATGTCGAAAAGAATAAGCATCTTTTAACCTATTTCAACAATGACAGATGCTCCCTTAATGAACTGATAATGGACCGTAATCCAAACACGGAAATTTTCACACATGTCATATCCAAAAACTCAAAAGCAAAACTCACCCATATCATGGCCAACACAGCTATGGCAGAAATGACCGTTAAAACAGGATGGACGGAGGAAAACCCTTATATCATCTCCGACCACGGGATAGTATGGGCTGAATTTAAGCTCCCTCAAATCGACACCAAACCGGAGATTTCCACCGATACAACTTTGCCAACACCTAGATTTAATGGTGCCAAGGAAACCACACATGATGAGTACCCAGGGTACCCAATTAGAATGACAAACAAAAATAAGGGTACAAAAAGGAAAATAAACAGGAAAGATATTGTAGGACTTCTCGAAGCAAACGGATACAGCACAAACGAACTCGTGCACGCGTGCATCAATAAAAACAAAGCTAGAACCGCTATCAGCACCATTAAGGGTGACACCACTGATCTTGATCTTAAACGGGATAATACTGACGGCAGCCCCATAACAGTGAGTAAGCTCATAGCTAAAAATAAAGAGGCAGACAATATAGAACAATGTCTGAAATGGCACAACAAACCCAAGGAATGGTGGATTCACCTTAATAGCCCATGGCATGCAGCTCACTTACTCTCTAGAGGAAAGGGTATGCCGGAAGGTGGTCTCAACTTAGGCCATAATGACAAAGATGACATCTGGCATATAGGTTCGCCTCACCTTTTAAATAAGAAAGATGTTAATGCCTATCTCAAACGACATCTGTCATTCAGCTCACTGGAAGTTAAGAAAATCACGAAATCCAACACAGATGAGCACATGACCAGCTGGAATATTCTCCTACAACCCCATATGCCTGCGAAATTCTGGAACCTGTACGGATCTGAGATGCATTCGGAAAAAATAGATTGCACCGCCCATTTATTCCAATACGCTACAGGCTGGGTGTCTTACACTGAAAGACTACATAGCACACTTGAAATGGAAAATGGATCGGAAGCAACTAGAAACGGCGGCACTGGCCTCAAGGAAATGCACCCTGACGCGACATGGGATACCCTGCACAAATTGGCACATCAGGCGGCAAGTGACGCCTTTGGCACCAAGAATCTGAACATAGCTGGGAGGTCTGAAAAACCATCAGCAATATCTAATTATATATACAAATGGCTAAACACAGTACGCCGCATCATCAAATATTTGGACACAAGAACTCATGCAAGCAACATTCCTAAGCAAGCCAAAAAGGCTGCCCGCACGCTACCTTTTGCCTCGCTCAAACCCAAACACAATGAAACGGCAGCCACATGGGGATCACGTTTGCATGAAAATTATGTAATAATCAGAAATGCTTTTCAGAAAAGCAGAGACACCGACATTGAACGACGCAATCTCCGAGAAAAGGAAGCCCTGCAGCATCTTTTCTCAACTAACCTTTCGAGGTTTCTAGACACAGTCATGGGAAAGATGAAACCTACTGAAAAAGGTGCAGCCGCTACCCCAGGTAGTGATGGAAAGATACCTGAGACAAAGACAGAAAGACTTAACACAACACTAGATGAATACAAAAATAAAAAACTATTTTCTACTAACCCGAACGAGCCAGATGAACTCCCACAGTGGCTCACTGACATTCTAAAGGACAGCCCTAAAATCCCCGATACGGCCGCTGCTAGACTACTGACAGAAATCACGCACAAAGAACTCCAACAAGCATACTCGGACTGTGGTATCTCCACAGCACCAGGACCCTCAGGAATGAGATACTCGCAGTGGATCAAGGGCCCAGAGAATTTTCAAGAGGTTACTGTCTCACTTTTTAACCACATTCTTATAACTGGGAAATTTCCAAAGAGTGCAAAATCTGGAGTCATCCTTCCAATCCCTAAAAATCCCTCTGCACCATGTACAATAGATAACTCTAGACCCCTCACAATGTTGGAAACGGGTCTTAAACTATTTAACACAATAATTGCTAACCGTCTCAAAACAATACTTAACACTCACCCAATTCTCTTTCCCATTCAAGATGCGTTTCTTCCGAATAAAAACATAGATGACTCACTTCAAATTCTGAATGAAGTAATTTCGGATGCCAATAGATACGACAAAGACCTCCACGTAGTTTACTTGGACCTCAAACAAGCATTTGACAGAGCTGAATTCTGGATGAGCAATTTAGCGCTGAGAAAGCTGGGACTCCCATCACAAATAATCAACATCATCTCAGACATTACTAATGATGCCTCTAGAATGGTACTCACTGAAGAAGGCCTCACGGATGAATGGTCCCTAGAATGTGGAGTCCCTCAGGGAGAAGTTTTGAGCCCACTAAGGTTTGTAGCCATTATGGACATTCTGGCAATTTGGTTAGCAAAAAGAGCAAACGGTGTAAACCCGACAGGATCCACATATGGATATGAACTGAGCTCGGAACGCCATAGACCAGACAAACCAGGAAATAATGTTATTCCTCCCTCCCAAAACCTATTAGAAAAGGACACCACTTTAAATATCTTTGCACGGTTCTTTTGTGATGACATCATTCTCGTGGGGAAAACTAAAGACGAAGTTCAAGACATGCTAGGTATAGTTAATGAATTTATGAGCTTCATTGGTATTCCCATCAATGTTAAGAAATCCAAATACTCTTACAGAAAGCGCATTAAACCTCAGGGCAAAACAGTAACGCGATATGACCCGTCCGATGATTTACTCATCTCAGGGGGTCACCTGGAGCCCAATACAAATGACTCAAGTCCTTCCATTGATTCGAAATGGATACCCCCTGAGTCACCAGAATTCCTCGATTTCGCCAACAGCAAAGAGGTAAACAGATATCTCGGAGTATGGTTTGCACTAAATGGGGAATGGGACAAACAGTCGGAAATCCTTATCGACAGACTTAAATCTACTCTCACATCCATCCAACTGCAACACATGACTCTACATCAGCTAAGATATGTTATAAATGCGGTTGTAGTTCCGAGGATGGCATACCCCCTTAAAGTTACCTCAGCAATTGCTAACTCCTCAAAGAATGTCGCAATTGAATTAGACAAAATGATAGCTTCGTTTATAATTAAATATTTGGGCTGCCCAGTTGACACCAATCACCAAATAATCTGGACAGCAGTCTGCCAAGGCGGGTACGGTATTGATAGTGTCTTTGATGTTGTAACCGCGTCGTGTATCACCGAAACTATGAACACCCTGTGTTCTGCGGATGAACACGAATATTGGCAACACAACCACACGGACCGTATCACTGATCCCCACCTCATCTCACTATACCGTAGAAATAGCAATCTATGGCTTAAAATAATAATTCAAAACATGAACAACGAAATGGGTAAAAATGTTATATCGGGTTTCCCCTTATCGCACTATGCAACCTACAGTCATACTAAAGACAAACGCTTTAACTGGTTTAGGCGCACAAGTCACATTATGGCAAAACTTGGATACGCTATTGACTCTAAAAATTACCCTGAAAATGAAGCGGGTGAAACCACATTAATCACCACCCTTCCCAGACAACTCTACATGTCGAGGAATGTTACCTCCGCAATACAAAAATACAACCTCAAGCACACAGGTTCCTTTCTAACTCCCTGCGGTGGAATGTTAAAAAACTGGCAAGAAAATAAATGTTTTTTCAGGCTGAATGGCAGTAGACCCCCTGGATGGCTAACCGAAATCGAAAAGGAAATGCTTCAAAACCCTGTAGATTTGGACCCACAGGCTAGATATGTCAAGAAACAATATAGAGACAACATAGTACCCCCTGACACGGGTGAATTTCATTGGAAAGGAAATGGTGACCGAAATTCCATCTCTCTTATTCACATCACCAATATTGACTTAGAGGCCATGTCAATACAATATACAGAATACAGTAACAATGCCATAAACCCTAATGTCTTTGTCAGAATCAAAGGTACCAACAGTCTCCAATACGACTTTGAATATAGCATCACCAATGACGGTTGCATCCTAATTCCAGCAGGTTCTATTTTTGAATATAATGACCACATGGACCCGCCCTCTTCTGTCCTTGCTACAGTTAGTGATATCAACTCACACTATGATTACATCTCCGACAGACAGTATGAAACCATTATTGCTAGAATGAAAAACAAAACTGCGGAGGAAGAAAGTGAATACAGCTGCCCTAGCGACTCGGAAGAAGAATCCACCCCCAACGCCGAAAAGAGCAAACAAATGGAAGACTATGATATGGCAAGCGATGGTTCCCTTTTTGCTGGAAAGAAAACAGCATGCAGTGGGGCAGCATATGCTATAAAAAACTTTGACAACGGGATGCCACTTGTACGGAAGATGAATATCCCCCCCTCAAGAACTTTCTCCGCACAGGGGCTCCTTATCAAGGAGGATATCCAAAACCCGAGTAGCACATCTGCTGAAATTGCGGGACTGCGATTTCTACTCACAGAACAAAAAGAGAAACTCCTCAAATCTATTACTCCAATGGTACATGCCATTGACTCCATGGCAGCAATATCTGCGGTAACAAAGGATGGCAGGTCCATGAGTGCTCGGGACAAACTACGTGAAGCTAATCGCAGAGATGTGCAGGCTGTTCGCCTACTGCTAGAAGAACTTGGCTTCTACAATGAAGGAGACCACAGTAAAATCATCCTTAAATGGATTAGGGGTCACAATAATGACAAAGTCCACGACAGAGTGGACCGTACTGCTAAAAGAGCCTCATTCAGAGGGGGCTGTTTTGACATCTCCCGCTACGACCCTGCTGAGGAACTACCCTTCTCATTATTCTTTTTTGAGGTCCCTATTTTAGGCGATATACGTAGCCACATCAGAAGAATTCAACGACTCTCACACTATCATAATTGGAGAACCCTACAGTCCCAAGGGAAGCATCTGAGAATGCTTAACGAGAATAACACCGCCCCCACCAAAGATATTTCCAAAATGACACCTAAAGCTTTCACCGCTTCTAGAAGTAGAGAACTCCTGGGTCTTCAAGCCTCTCCTGCACGCTCATTTAAACTGGGGAAAATCGGGTCCGAAAACTGCCCCTACTGCCAACAGAATACAAAATGCACCTTCGAACACATCCAACTCGAATGCCCAGGACATAATGATAGTTTGTATAACCTTAGAACAACCCAAGATATCGAACTAAGGAAAATCATCGCTGAAGAAATCTCAGAAAAGCCTAAACTTCTAAACCCTGGAAAGGGTACCACATACATCAGAACACAACCATCGAAACTTTTTCCACTTGCTGACCTAAGACAGGAAATGAATGAGGAATTATACTTACACGCTCTCCCGGAAGCTAGCATGTACCGTCCATCAAGTTCAAAAAAGAATACCATTGCTGTGACCGCAAAGCCTGAAGTGGACCATGTTACGGGAACAATTAAATATCCCGAACTCCAATATGTCCAAAAGAAAGAGTTTTGGAAACTTTTGGCTTGGCACCGCCTTTCCAACAAAGCAGTCCCATGCTCACTTGCGGAGTACTCGAATAGGGCACACGATATCCATGAAGCCCTCAATGCATGTAAGTTTGAATCGGGAGACCCTAAAAACTGCTATGCAATAAGAAGAAGCCTCTTAGATATTTTGGTGGATGACAGAAACCTTGACAAAAACGGCTGTGAACTTTTCTCCAACCCACTAAATGCCCACCCTAGAATTTACTCGAGAAGATGCATACCCACCACTAGAATGAAAAAAGCCCTCAAGCCCTTCTGTTATCATGGGAAAATCGGTTTTGATGGCCTTGCTTGGGATGCCTACGTGGACCCGTTAACAGGCATTGGCAGAATAGTCTACGGAAATCCCCCCTTTGATGGAAAGGATAAGGGCAAATCTTCGGCGGTTATGACTACCTTGGAAATGGGACATAAAGCGGCCAACACTGTACCCGGATTTTCAGGAACATGGATTCTTCCACTGTCTCCCAAAAACCAAAAAAGATGGTTTGATAAAGGTTTTAAACTCGTTTTCAGATTCCCGCATAACACTATTCCATTTATCCCACATGGTTATTGGACGGGTGATGACCCCTACGTTCTCCCAGGTGGCGGATGCTATAAGGATGATTTTTCGGATGTCGTTATCATAGCTATAGACAGTGCACCCAGCGATACTCAACCAGCCTTTGACTGGAGGCCTACACAGAAAAAGATTGCTAGATGGTTCCTCAATGTCCTTCCTAAGTCCAGAGTCACGGAGAGGAGACTAGAATACACCGGAGTTAGCCCTGATATTTGGAATGAAGTTCTGAACGAAAGGGACAACGTACTCCCTTCTTCGTTGTGCCCATGGCCCACTCAAGACCCCCCCTATCATCAGAATGGTGCTGAGCATTATTATGGCGGTCACCATGATACGACAATCACCAATGCAGCTTCTAAGCCCTTCATTAGCACCGTGAAATGGCCCAAAGCACTTACACTCATGGGGTACCTCCCTCCTCTTTTCGGTACTGTCCTCAACACGATAGGTGTTCCCCGTGGCAAGATTAAAACTCTCCTTAAAAAACTTTCAAGAATCTGTAGGCAACACACCAGAAATAGGCGAGACTTGTTTCTGTTAAACACCCCCACCACCTTGAACACTGACCCGCATACAGTTGACATCCTGGGCGATGAGACCATGACTGAAACAGAAGCTGTGCAAAAAACAAATGATTTTCTTCAAACCCTCCTGCAATAATTTTCAAAAGTCTTGCAATAAAAGATGGCTCTCTGTCCTATAGGGGAGGGGCCCTCCCCCCCTCTCCCCTCCCCCACCACCCCCCCCTCTCCTCCGCCCACCCTGACCTCCTTCCTCATCGTCTCCAAATACCCCCTTAATTCTTCGACTTCCCTCCCCACCGCCTAGTTTCAGCCACCCCTCCACTCACCCGGCCATGGCTGCTTCTCCATCTTCTAGAGTTTTTTGCTTAGCACCTAGCTTTTTCTCTAGATGTCACCCTGCTGAAAAGTGGGTTGAGCCCCTTTGTGGGCGCGCTATAGTAGAGGGAGTAGCCCCTAGTGTTTTCACTAGCCTGCTTTGCAGGGTTACCGCACTCTCAGGACTTTGTCCCTTCTGCTAGCGTAAATGTTTTATTATTATTATTATTATTATTCTAGCAGGTGAGTGTCATACGGTGACACACGACCAGTGACACACGCAGCAAGGGGTGATACTAGGAGAAGCTGGACCCCCATACAGTGGGGGGGGATTTCAGCTTCCCCGTGAGACCGTTCCGACTCCGTGACCGTTCCGGGTATATCTAGCTTAGGGTTTTATTATTTCTTATGAGAGTTTATCTATATTGGTTCCAGGATTGCCTGATATCCGTGAACCGGGATATTCCGGTAGGTCGTGGACCCATTCCACGCTATATTCCACAGCTAATTTGGCCACGATTGGCTAAAACAGCCGCTTTGAGAGGTGGTGTGCAACGGCGCGTTTGGGTACGAGTGGGAAATTTGAGATGAGCAGTTTGTGAGAGCGTCTGTGAGCCGCGGCTATGGGGCGGCAGTAGGGAACGGTCGCACCGGTGTCGCGATGGAAGGCGACCCTCTTGGAGACGGATTGAGACCAATTCCCCCCCCCTTGGGGAGGGGCGTGGTCGCGAAGCGGGTCTTGATGCGGCGGTCCGGCGTGTCTGCGCGTGGAGTGTACCCGCGCGTGGCCGGCTCGGACCGGCGCGGGTGCGACAAATGCGGCCAATTGCCGCTTCAAGTCGAGGACCATGGTCCTCAAGTCCGCGAGCTCACCGGGTCCACCGGAGTCATCGGTGTCTCCCTCCATGAAATGCGTGCCATGAGATTACCGGTGTGCGGACGCCGTGGCGGTGCCCGCCCGCACGTGCTCGGAGTAGCACTCACGCACCCATTGTTGAATTGTGAGGAGGTCGTGAGCGGCACGTTGATCGTGGAGAAGCAACCGGGACACCACCGGCTGGTAGAAGGTGGTGTCGAGGGCCTTGATGAACAGCGCCTTCACGTCCTCGTCCAGGAGCGTCGCTCGCGTCCTCGCGGCCTTTAGAGCGGCGTTGAAGTCCCCGATCTTGTCATGCGGGTCCACGCCCGCAGAGATGCGGATGCCCAACATGTCCGCTTGACCCTGAAAGGGGTCACCCGCGGGGATCATGCGACGGGCAAATTCAAGCAGTACGCGCTTACCGTCGGACGGGAAGCTGGAGTGCGAAGAGTCCATCCAGTCCGCTGCGGGCGACGCGGGGTCAACCATTAGCTCGAGCGCGGAGAACAACAAGCCGTTGGCCTCCACACGGACGGGTAGGGTAGCATCGTCCAGCAGGAAAAGGGGCGCGAAGCCGATGTCCTCCGTGACAAATGCCGTCTGGAGCGCAGAGACCATCCTGGCGAAGAGCGCGGATGCGTGGCACTCAGTCCCGGAAAACCGTCCGTTCTTGTCCTCGAACAACTTTTGACGAACGGTCTTGGAGACCTTCATGTCGAAGTGTTCCCTCTGAAGTGTACGCACCGAGGCTAGGAACGTAGCACCTGCCGAATTGGCAGCCGGCTGTGCTGCCGGCGGCGTGGCTGGAGTGTTGGCGTGTCTCGCAGCTGCTGAATCAAAAATCGTGGATAATGCGCGTCGGCGATTCGCCATACTAGCGGTGGCTCGAGTAGAAGCAACCATGATGAGAAGGACTGAAGGGGCGGAGTGAGGCAAAGGAACGTGAGAGATGCGGCAGTCGTGGGCGGCCAAGAAACGTGCGGGCCGCCGATACAGCAGCCGTGAGAGATCAAATAAATCCGGTAAGTCGTGTGGAATAGGCGGCCAATACGCAACGGTGTGGGATCCAACCAGAGAACGCACACCAGTCCAACGTTAAATCCCGCAAGAAAATTTGCTCTCCAACCGGCGCGGCGTGCCGTAAATCAACCAACAAAATTTAGGCCATACCCGTGACTGCCGGCGTTCTCACGCGCGGAGCGCCTCACTCCATCCCAGGCGTCCGAGCTTAGCCACTCATAGTGGCAATCTCGCAGTGGCTAAATAAAACGCAAGTGGGACCAAACCTGGTAGAAATATAGTTCGGCGGTCATATATATCTAACTGGTGAGATAAGCCCTGAGTTATGGGTTGCGGAATCAGAACGGTAAAAGTGTGTCTTGATAAAGAGAGATATAACATAAATACCTAACGGGTGTTTCCCGTCTACTGGTGACGGTCACCCAGCCTACTATAGGAAGTGACATGTGACAGTTTCGGGTGTCACAGTGTCAAATCCAGCAGGTTCGACCTGGACCAGGCCTCGTTGACGCAATGTCCATTTACGATATTCTACTTGCCTTGATCCAGCATGCTACCGCTTCTTGGGCTGGTGTCTGCAGCACCTTCGACCTCGACGACGTCTTCCAGTGCCCCTCGCTCGCATGGCTTTCCCGCTCCTTACGTGACTGTGACGTCGCATTTTTCCCACGCCATTACCCTTACGTGCCCCAGCGTACCATCTCCCATCAGGCTTTCAGAGTTATGGGTGTGATCACAAGAGCAAAGAAGTCCCTCGCGAGGGACAGTGACATTGATGCCTCGCAGAGGCTTATCGACGGGGTTCGGAACAGCCCGACGGTGCGGACACCGACTGTTCCGACCCCCAAGCCTGCTTCGAACGAGGACCAGGGAAGATATCTTATTTTGAGTTGGTACGGCCCCAAATCAAAATTCCCTTCGGCCCGCCCGGTCCGGGCTAGATATCGGTTCGGCCCGCCTTCGGCCCTTCAGGTCATGATATTGAGATGGCTTCGCATGATTTTAAGGTTCGGCCCGATTTCGGCCCGGTCCATATTTCCCTCAAAATGTGTTTTTATCATATTCCCTTGTTTGCAGACATGCCCCCACATATGTTCGTCATGAGAAATACTAACCGTATAACAACGTTTGATAGCTCAAGATGTCGGGCTCGATGTCCTCTATAAGGATATCAAGATTACGGCTCGAATAGATAAGTAAGGCTCGAGATATGACCATACTGGTAAATAGCCCGCCAGTTTACAGACATGCCCCCACATATGTTCGTTATGAGAAATACTAACCGTATAACAACGTTTGATAGCTCAAGATGTCGGGCTCGATGTCCTCTATAAGGATATCAAGATTACGGCTCGAATAGATAAGTAATGCTCGAGATATGACCGTACTTGTAAATGCCCCGCCAGTTTACAGACATGCCCCCACATATGCTCGTTATGAGAAATACTAATCGTATAACAACGTTTGATAGCTCAAAATGTCGGGCTCGATGTCCTCTATAAGGATATCAAGATTACGGCTCGAATAGATAAGTACGGCTCGAGATATGACCATATTGGACAATACACGTTAACCCCTAAACTGGTGTAAATATTTCGGCCCCTTTTGGGTAGTTTCGTGTTTTGTCACTTACAAGTGGCATCGGTTGCATACACGTGCTAGCTAAATCAACCATCCCTTAGGCATCGATTGGCCCAACATTCTGATAGGTTATACGCATATTTTGACGCAATATATCCGCTAATATATTGAAATTGCCGTCATAATTTTGGGGGTTTCCAGACACAAACCTTTACAAAGCCATTGATTAAAAACGGTATGGACAGCCCACAACCCATGGGACACCTTCAGAGCATCGGTTTTGATCATAGCTTCACGTTGATATGCTGCTTGGGGTATGGATACCACGTTTACGTGTCGCTTTATACGCTTATTGTATTTAAAAAAAAACAGAAAAAATACCATATTCTCAATGTTTTTCATACTTAAGCTCAAATTTCATCATTTTGCAGTTTTTTACCACCATAATGGATATATTTGATGCATTTACGATGAATGGTCACTTGGACGATGCCATATTCCATCCGGAATGCATTCGGGTCCACGGCAAGCGTCTAAAATGACGAATATCTACATTTCATCTCGATTTTCTGCTTTTCACACAACGCTTTCCACACTTTCGAGGCACTTTTTCATGGATGAAAATGATGCTATGTGAGATATATAACATGCATATATCTAAAAGGCAAGTACTTCACCGTCAAGGATACACATATTTGCAAGGCCTCAAACGGCGCAAGACCAGTTATGGTGATGATCGACGTTGTTGACACAAAAATATTAAGAAAACATCGCACGATTTGGGGTCGAAAATGACCCCAACACCAGTTTAGGGGTTAAACAAATCAAAGCCAACATATGCAACAAGTAAGTCTAGTAAATATCAAATGGTCATAGTATAGGTAGCAAAATATCACAATGAACACAATTATTACCATTCAAAACCATAGATCTTATTGAAAAATGTAAAAACATAAGTGATTAGCTAATCACAAAGAGAAAAACGCAAATATTAATAAAAAACTGAGAAACCTCTTTGAATATGCAGGCTATTAAACTGATATCAATCTGATTTTCTTTTTGTGGGCTCCTTCTTCAAAAACACACCACATTTTATCCCTGCCATAATCTGCTAAGGCCAAAGAATGAAAATGCAGTAACTTATCATCTGAATAGTAGATCGCCTTTAGCCCCTTATTGTCTCCATGCGCACATATGTACTTGTATTTGCCGATGTACCATTTGTTTTTGAATCGATGAGCAACTTTCGCGGTCTTCTTGAGTACTGTATGGCATGTATGTGACAAAGTGGCAGGCGTATCCTGCAGCAGCCATCCCTCTGGCACATCGTAATCGGATGAGCACCACTCATCGGATACTTCATCCTCATGCTCCTCATTCTGACTCTGTGACTCGGTGGGAGCCTCCTGCTGCACACTTCCTTCTTCGCGCAATCCCTCATTTGTGATCTCATCTGTAGGGTCTGTATCAAGAACTTCGGAAATTAGTGCAGCCTCGGCAACTCTCCTGGTAATGGGCTTTCCCTTATAGTGGCTCTTTTTGCGCTTGGCCCCAGATGATCGTTGGGAAGTGCGCGCTTTGAGTGCCTCCCACTTTAAATATGCACGGTAGCACAAGTCCTGTACCGCCCGCTTATCTTTCGTTTGAGGACCATTTATGCCGATCATCATAAGCGCTGAAAGTGTGTGATCCAACAATCTGTTCCGAAGCGCAGTCTTAATAATGCCCATCTTTGAAAAGCCTCGCTCACAACAAGCAGTGTTCAATGGTAAGATACAACGAATGCCCACAAAAAACTGAATATCTGCATATTCTGAAGGGTCCTTGGCCAGTCTAGGCGCCCAAAACTGCTCAAAGGTGTGCTCCCATATACGGTTGCTAAACATGATTTCTTTCATAGTGTCCCACTGCTCCTGCACTTTCTGTAAAGATGAAATAGGTACGTCAAACCCACTATGCACTTTTGAGAAATGCTCCACGAGTATAGCCAACTTCTCGTCCCCATAATCAGCTAAGTCCTCCGCACTCCTTGGAAAGTTGCCAGGGCTAAAAATATCCAACGCTGACATCAGAGGCTGAGAGGGGAAACGTTCTCCAAGCTCTGCGTGCAGGCTAGAAGCAAAGAGCTTGATATACAAAAAACATCGGTCGAGACTCTCAGGGTCCTTTTTCACCTGGATGACTCCGTGCTCGTGAGTGAACTCAAAGGTCGTAGAACTTTCAGGAGCTGTTGCCAAGTTGCGCTGGAGTGCTTTGAGTGCAGTACCTCCTGGCTTTGCAGGCTTCATATAATAAGCCTCAAGACCAACTCTAGTTCCAGATATGAGGTCCCCTGCAGCCTCGCAAAATCAATCGTATCATACTGAAAGCACCGACTCAAAGTGTTAAGCTTGCCCAAAATATCCTTATAAAAGCATAAGGTAGCCAAAAACTGAAGCGAAGTGACATGTTCATACAACATTTTGGCAACATCACTCTCGTGTGCAGCCTCTTCGAACTCTTCAACTAAAGCAGGAAGGGTGCGATGCTGGAACAGTCACACCGACCGCTTGCTTTGTGACTCTTCCTATAGTAGTGTGTATGACTGTCACCCGAACCCGAACCCTAACTGTTTATGCCCGTTATATCGGGTTAACTTATCAGCTTTAATACATTCTGAGAAAACTGATCACTGAGTGAATATATCCCGAGTCCTAGGGGTATATCCAACAGGTTTGGCCCCACGCACTCTTTATTTAGACACTGCGTAGTTTGGCCATGTCAGGCTAAACACCGACGCTTGAGATGGAGTGAGGGGCTCCTCTAGAGGCGCGGCGGAGCGGTATGGCCTAGTTACGCGACTGGTTGATTGGACTTACGGAGAGCTCGGGCTCGTGGCTGCTTGATTTTCCCGTACTACGCGTTGGTAGACGTTGGAATTTTGGTCGGATCCGACACCACGTTCCTTGGCCGCGTTGTTAGATCCACATGCACGTTTGGGGAATCTTTTGCGCCGCAGCTTTCCTTCTTTTCCTCGACAACCGCCTTACGACTTTTGGCCGCCGCTCCTTCCGCACCTCGCCACATTTACCCTCACTTCGTCTCTATAGTCTTCTACATCATGGTTGCGACTAGATTGACCTCAAGTATGGCGTCTCGCCGACGCTCTTTAGCTACAATTTTCGACTCCGCTGCCGCACGTAATTCCGTCACGCCGGCTACGCCGGCGCCTGCTGGTGTTCCGGCTGCGAACTCCGCCCAAGCCATATTCTTGGCGGGTGTTCGCTCACTCACGCGTGAGCGCTTCGACGAGAGCGTGGCGAAGCACGTCATCCGGAAATGCTTTCCCGACAAGCATGACCGATTTACGGGTACGGAGTCGAACGCTCAGGTGCTCCTCTCCAAGCTGGTGCCTGCTATACAGGAGGCATTCGAGGCCGAGGACGCGCTGTTTGCCCCTATGTTCGACTTGGAGGACCCCACGTTGGCCGTGCGGCCCGAGGCCAACAAGCTCCTCTTCTCAACTCTCGAGCTCATTGTGTCTCCCGCCTCTCCAGCGGGTGACTGGCTCGAGGCGTCTGCGGCCTTGCACCCTCTGGACGGCAAGCGAGCCCTGCTGGAGCTCGCACGGCGTCTGCTGGACTCCGGTGCACCCTTCCAGGGGACATCGGACCTCCTTGGCGTCCGCTTTAAGGCCCACACCGACCCGTCCGAGTCCATCACGGACTTCAACGCGGCCTTACGGTCCGCCAAGAGGCGCAACACTCTCGACGATGACGAGGTGAAGGAGCTGTTCCTCGCGGCGCTGGACCCGGGATTCTACGCGCCGGTGGTGTCACGACTCTTCACACACCAGCAGCGGGCGGCCGTGGACCTCCTCACCATTCAGCAATGGGTCCTCGAGTGCTACGCCAGACACGTGGCAGCCGGTACGCACACTGCCTCGTTCACCTTGTCCGCGGCAGCCGTGGCCACTGACGGCGACGCCTCGCAGCTGTCCGACCTCACGGCCATCATCCTCGAGGTGAAGCGGCAGCTGAAGGTCCTCACGGACAAGGTCAACGGACGGGGTTTTACCCCGCGGGCGGACAAGAACAAGATCGGCAACGGGGGAGGCGGCTCCGGTGTTCGTTTTGCAGCAGGTGACCTCCCGACGGGGGGGAACTGGCCGCAGTCGCAAGTGAGAAAGCGCGTTGCTTTCCACAAAGGGAGCGGTGACTTCATCCCGTTCTGCCAAAACTCGACGTGCAAGAAAGACGAGTCGCGGCACTGGCACCGTGACTGCCCGAACGGCGACAAGCATGGAGCTGGGGGGAAGCTTCCACAGCTTCTCCCTCGGTGACATCGAGAACGACTTGCTGGCGGAGCAGTTTCAGGAGGCCATGGACGAGCACGACGGCGCGCGGTTCGATGCGCTTTGCCTTCTAGCAGGGGGCAAGCCGGAGATGCTCGACGGCGTTTCGGCGTATTCCTTCGGGATCGAGCCGGAGCGGGAAGACGGTGCGTTGCAGGAATTCCTGCCCTACTGCCAGCCTGCCACCCACATGGGCGGCTTCACGGTCGGTGGTGTCGAGAGCGGGATCTCGGCTGCCGTTTGCACGCATGTCCGGGAGGACCCACCGCCGGCTCCACCGCCGGCGGCAATCGAGCATGTTTACCCGGACGAGTCGGAGGCGTCCGACACCGGTGACATGATGCCGGTGGACCCCATGCACGCGCACGAGCCCGACCTCTGCTTTGCGGACAAGATCGCGCGGATGGGGGGACTCTCGATCACGGCTGCGGGCAAGGACTTCGCGATGCGGTACATGCACGCCGAGTCGGAGACCGACTCTTGCGACGGCGACGTGGACGACTCTGCAACTGGGTGTGACTCTATTGACGGTGAAAATGCGGTCCCGCGCCCTACAGCATCTCGTCCGGGATGCGGTGCACCGCCTTGGGGGTTTGCCCGCTCTTCGGCGATTGCGGTAATGCTTTGTGCGTTCTTTTGTGTATGCGCCACCGCGGCGCCGCTCACAGCTGCCGCCCCTGGCGAGGCATGTGCACCGGACCAAACCGGCCTGGAGGTCGGTGGTGCTGTAGAGACAACCAACAACGAGCCTGCTGCATTCACTTTTGCGGCGCCGGCTGCTATTCCGCCGCATCGGCAGACGCGGTATCGGGAGCTGCGACAGGGGTTCCACACTCTCCGCAATGTCCCGCGGTCGCCATGGCTGTATAATCCCGACCCTGATTATGTTCCACAGTCACCACCTTACCCGCCACCGCCGTACTCGTCCGATGACGAGGAGCAGAGCTCTGGAGACCATGCGGCGGCTGTGCGCGACGATCGACAGAATTCAGATTCCTTTTATGGCTCTACGAATGATTCAAACACGGCATCGACAACTTCAATTCACGGCACCATGGCTGTGCTGCGGACTGGCACAGCAGTGCCACCGCCAACTAGTGGCTAGCAAGTTAATCATGCCGCTCCTGCACAGTGAGATTGACCGTAGCTGTATGTGCAGAGGGGTCCGATCACGGACCGGTTTCAGATTTACAACTCTTGACTGGGAACCGCCCTGCCAGAAAGGACAGGCCTTCCCTTAGAGCCCAATTTCCACCGCTGTAGATGGTGTTTGTTCACAGGTTTCACCTTCGGCTAGCCAGTCACCACACTAGGTGGTGTGCTGGAACAGTCACACCGCTTGCTTTGTGACTCTTCCTATAGTAGTGTGTATGACTGTCACCCGAACCCGAACCCTAACTGTTTATGCCCGTTGTATCGGGTTGACTTATCAGCTTTAATACATTCTGAGAAAACTGATCACTGAGTGAATATATCCCGAGTCCTAGGGGTATATCCAACATGCGATACACAGAGTCAGCTGAGATACCCTTCGATAACCAACGAGTTTCTACGTCCTTTTCAACACCAGTTGGAGCAACGAAACCAAGGGCCTTTTGTATTCCTAGAAACCGTGATTTCCGCAGTCCTGAACGACCAAAATAAGTAGAAATAGCGTGAAGTGTGACGTCAAAATTCTCGAAAAACGCAATGCCAGAAGCAGCATCTTTTGAACACAAAGCCAGTTTGTGTGCTTGGCAATGAAAAGATAGTAAATATGGCAGACCTGCACGTAATCTAACCGCCACACCGGAAGTAGACCCTGTCATAACACTTGCACCATCACTCCCAAAAGCAAAAAAGCGCTCATATTCTAGGTCATAGCCGAAAACAGTTTCCTCAATTTTGCGTGTGATGCTAACCGCGTCAGCTTTTGGCAAGCCATGCAACCCAAGAAAACGAACGATCGGCTTTACTTCACGGATGAACCAGACATACATGCTCATCTGCTCCACAGTAGAAACATCTGTGCTTTCGTCTACCCCTATGGAATACGTAGGCGACAGACGAACGTCTTGCCAAATATCGTCACGAACCACATCTGCTAAGCACATTATGAATTGGTGGCACATATCTTTGTTCCTGTAAATATCAATTCCGATGTTCATGGTTTTGCCCAAATCATCACAAATATACAGATTTTCAACAGCGTTTGTGAAACTCTCGAAATTGGCGGTTGCGACATCTGTTTTGGCTAGTGTGTATGCGATATTCATGCAGATCAAGACTCCCGTCTTCTCTCGAAGCACCGCATTTTTCTTCGCTATCTCCCACTGCTCACATTCCTTCCTAGCATTCTCTGTGGCGTGTAAGTGCTGCTTCTCAGCATCGTGCTCTTTGATCCGCCCCAATCGAATACTGGAGCAGCCGAGAGTAAAAGAAGTCCGAAACCCAAACTGAATGCAAATTGAGCATGTCATCACAGATTTCTCTTCATCATAATCGAGCCAAGATCTATTATCCTTCCACATAGGCAAAAACTTACGGTCTTGCTCCTTGCGAGGTTTCTGCTGAACCGTAACAAAATCGGAATGATCATTGGTCACAGCTCCGTGCTTTCGCTTGTAACCGGGACGCTTTTCCAGATTTTCTGAGGGCACCTCGATAAGTTTGCCTTTCCCTTTACTAAGATCTGCGACACTCGCAGAAGTAGAGGCTGCAGGGACACTATCAATTTGTAAAGCTGAAGAATTTGTCGGTGCCTGGGTCTCAGACTGTGCGGCACGTTTCGCTGATTTCGTTTTCTGCACAGCAAGGCGACTGCGACTAGTTACAGTCCTTTTGGTTGGAGGAGCTGCGGAATCTTTCCAAGACAAAAAGGATTTCGAGGAACGCTGGCTAGAACTCGGCTTATCACCGGATGAGGTTGAAACAACTGTGTCCTGTGAGACTGTTATTGGAACCTCATCCATGGTGACTAGAACTGTCTGAGTTTCTGTATAGCTGGAATCTGCGTATGGGAAAAAACGGCGGAGTGCGAAATATATCAGGGGCGCAGCAGGAGATGCTGTTTCTGCTTCTGTTTCTGTTTCTGTGATGGCAGCGTCTTGAATTGCAGAAACAGTGTTGTGCTCCCCAGCCCAAGTGAGGCCAGAGACATTCTGCGTGGCGTAAGGAATCTGATCTTCGATAAGATATGTATCTGTTTTGCCATGCGAGGGGTCTGAAGAAAAGAATATCGGACGCTGAGCGAAGAAAAAATTGTGTTGAAAAGCGGGGATCTCTTCTTCTAAATGAATGAACTCCTGTTCTCGCACGGTGAGATCAATCTGTCCGATTGAGGAACCTGTTTCCAAAACTGAAGAAGAACCACTCCCAGCAGTAGGAGACGCCGAAACGTAGGAAACTGACGTAAAGAAAAATAGAGGTAAAAAAGGAGCTCCATTCTGCTTCGTAATACCATACTGCTCCGACGGTCTGCGCTGAAAACCTACTTGTAGAATGAGTGAATTCCCTCCGCTCGCTGCAACTCGTAGCATGCACGCATATGGCCCTTCGGATGGGAGAAAATCGCGAGTACTCGCGGTCAAGCTCACGGTACTCGCGATATGGATCAGATTACGGATCCAGGGGCGTATTTTTTTCTTTTTTCTTTTCAGATTACGGATCGGCCCCGAGTCGGTCCAATCTCGCTGAGCCTGATATTTCGAAATACGTTCGGCCCCCAGTCGGTCCAGTCCCGTTCGATTCGGCCCGGCTAAATTGAGGTGGGCATCCAACGATTTGTACGATCGGCCCGATGTCGGCCCAATCGGCCAGCACCATTTTAAGTCATTTCCAGGGTGAATGCGGTTCGGCCCCAAGACGATTTCTCCATCGGCCCCACGTCGGCCCGGACCTGTTTTTGGCGACTGAGTTCGGCCCGGGGCCGGCCAATCGCGGTAAGATATCTTCCCTGACGAGGACGCCGATGTAGCCGTCAGGCGTTACTTGCAGGAGCAGGCGAAGTTGACCGACGAAATCTACAAGGCGCGTCTGCATCGTGCCTGGGCCAAGAGCATCCGCGAGGACGTTCTTGGTGACAAGAAACACCATTTCGTTCCGCGGTACGGGCGACGCTGGCGTTCTTTCCGGCCTGGTGGTGCAACTACGTACAGAGTTCGAGTCGGCTGGGCTGGAGCTGAAGTCCTTTGATCTCGACGACCCCCTTACCCCGGTTGTGAGCCGGGTGAATGGCCTTCTGTACGACGTGCTGGCTCTCGTGGTGGAGAAGCACAACAACGCGTATGTTTGGCTTACCGGTACGGATGCTTCGTCTGACCGAGATGGCCGGCGAGCTTTGATCGACGTCATCAAGGGCTGCGTGCCGGTGGCGCTACGGGAGTCGCAGCAGGAGGAGCATGCAGCCGTGCGTTACCCCGCGAACCGTAGACCCGCAGCCGATTTTGGCGCGGGAACAACGTTTGGTGCGGGATAACAGGGCCTCCGACTGGACGCCTACGGAGGCTACGCGGAAGCCTGTACACCAGACCTGACCCGGCGTTCTACGCTGCGGTTAAGGTGCGCTACCCCATGGCTGCCGACTTGGCTCATGTCCCGTTGGCCTCGCTCCGCTCCATGGTGGTAGAAATCTACCAGGCTTGGGCTCAGACTGACACGGGGAAGGCGGTTTCTGGCGCGGACGGCATCTCCGCGCGCACCTCTCCAGCAGCGAGTACGACGCCCTCCTCGTGAAGATCACGGAGCTGAAGGAATTGGTACAGCGGCAGCACGGGGGGGGTGCTCCGGTGGTGCGGCAACAGCGGGTGCAGCAGCAGCAGCAGCAGCGTGCGCAGCAGCCGAGGGGCTTCCGTGTGGGGCAGCACAAGGCGCCACCTGTGGGATTCGACCGGCACACCACTGAGGATTTCTGTTAAGGGTAGGGTGCCAGAAGGTTTCAAACCATTTTTCTGGAATTAAATTTCATAACAAAATCCATATTTAACCGATACACAAAGTAACTAACTTTCAAAAAATCTTAGAGGCGAATTTTGCAACATGACCCCCTATTTTTATTGGTTAGGATCCAAGAATGGTGAGTCAACGTGACATAAAAAAAACCTCAGGAAAAGTTATCACGTCATTTTCGAGAAATATTTTTTATAAAATCAAATAGTGATAATTTAGTATATGCAATCGATACATAAATTCTAAAAATAAATCTACGTGATAACTTTGCCTGAGGTTTTTTTTATACCACGTTAACTCACCATTCTTGGATCCTAGCCAATAAAAATAGGGGGTCATGTTGCAAAATTCTGCGCTATAAATTTCAACAAGTGGCAGCTTTGCAATGAAAATTTAATTGTGTTAACTATGGAAATTGTGATCAATACTTTTTAATTCGTGAGATCACGGCACCCTACCCTTAATAAAGTGTTAAAAAGTGTTAATTATGTGTTAAAAAGTGTTAACGGGTAGGAACTGTTAATATTGGTGGTATAAATCCCGGTGGTAAATAATGATTGGCTTGGGCGAAAGTTAAGGAATTATATAATTCATGTTAACAGAATGTTAACAGAATGTT
The DNA here is from genome assembly GCA_001247695.2 of Cymbomonas tetramitiformis. Taxonomy (NCBI): domain Eukaryota; kingdom Viridiplantae; phylum Chlorophyta; class Pyramimonadophyceae; order Pyramimonadales; family Pyramimonadaceae; genus Cymbomonas; species Cymbomonas tetramitiformis. The sequence continues at coordinate 1,345 of LGRX02028929.1, read as the reverse complement.
AACAGAATGTTAAATTAACACAATTTTAACAGAATGTTAACACTTAATCGGAGGGGTGCCGGAGGGAGTTGAAATAGGCCCCCCTCGCGAGATCGTTACACATGTAAGGAATAGTAACAGAAAATTAACACTTTTAATAGGAATCATACACGTGGCACTCGGATTAACAGTTTTGCCGGATACTAACACTTGGCAGACTGTAAACGGTCATAAATTAACAGATTTGACCGGATCGTCCACGTGGCATGACTATTAACACTAGCACCACTAGATATTAACAGAAATTCCAGATTGTTCCACGTGGCATGTATATTAACACTAGCACCACTAGCTATTAACAGAAATTCCAGATTGTTCCACGTGGCATGCTAAGAGGGACTGCCGATGCTACTAAAAGTACCACTGGAACAGATACGTTCCATGTGGCAAGCAGGCATTCGCTATCTACACAGAGCAATTGGACGGAGCTGATGAAGCTGCGTTGGCGTTCGGTGTCCTCCTTCGATTGCTGCGCGGAGCTGATGAAGTAGCTTGCGCTATTGCTTCTTGCAACGTACCGCTTTCATCCCCGGCCATAGGTAAGTGGCGTGTAGAGGTACGCGGTTTCCAGGTGGGCGATGGATAATGACCTTGGTTTCGAGACGGCTTACCGGTAGGAGAAGGGTACGTTTTTCTGCCTCGTTGCACACATACACGCCCCGGCTGTTCATGGTAAGGTCCTCAACAGTAGTGGGGTAGGCGGTCACCATAGCCAGGCGGCACACGGTGTCGTTGGCGGCGGAGTTCTCGGCGGAACGCTTCAGGAAGATCAAGTAGTAAGCCTCCACGGTGCCGTACTCAAAAGCGTCGGCCGCGCATGTACTCAAAGCCACGTTGAAGGAGATACGCGTTTTTGCCCGGGTGTAAACCCGGGATGTGAAGTCCTCATCGCCTCTTCGCATGCGCGAGAATCGAAGGACGTCCATGGCATCCAGGGAAGGGCTTGCGTGATCGCCATAAAGGGATCGGACGCACCCCACCAGTTCCCGGTGCAGACGACCCCCCTCCTCGTTTGCCAACGCAGCGGTTGGTACACCGTCGCGGACGAGATAGTGGCCGGTGTCAAGGAGATGGCACGCCTTGGAGGAATCGTCAGCCCGGGTGGTCCCAGAATCATGGTATTCGCCGCCCTTGGCCATGGCCATCTCCGTGAGCATGTCCGGAAGGAAGCGGATCCCTTCGTAGCTCCACGCCATGTCGTCCACCGCCTCTTTCGTGAGATACGCGTTCGCTATGCACGTGTCGATCGCCTTACCTCCGACCGGGGCTGGCACCACCCCCTTGCTGTCGCCCAGGAGACGCTCGA